>LR989863.1:11805000-12030603 GCA_905146925.1 Autographa gamma
TTCGAAAGATTTGCAATACTCAGCTTGCGTGGAGATTGACAGATACATACGCTTACGTGAAAAACTTCGTATGTATAACTTAGGTACTCTTAAACGACTAGGACTGCTAAATAATTTCATATTTAACAGAGTCCTTTGAAAATATTCACACATTCGAAAATGAATGATATACAATGTATAAAATAGTAAGCTACAAGTTAGTCTTCAGAAACAGTATTCTCAACGATTTTAATAATGTCTCTCCCAACTAGGACTCAAGGATTATATTATCTTGAAGTACGAAACACACCATCGCATCACAAACAATATGCCATACTTTCCCAATGAACATAAAATACAAAGTATGTAAAGACCAGCTGACAGCACGCATCAGTTGCACACACCACGCCGCGGACGCACCGCCCAACTCAGTGCGTACGAGCACGTTGTCATGGTAATCTGTATCATTTCACTGTGACATACTCGTGACTAATGCTATTTTCATAGTTGGTTACCTATGCTAGTGAATGTTTTTCCACTTTACTGATCATACATTTTAACTACCTTTGATATTATGTGTTGCCCTACATATTTTATTGTAGTTATTTAAAGCCTGAACTGTCCCACTGCAGGGCAAAGGCCTCCCTGCCTTCCTTCCACAAGTCTCTGTTGTTTGCTGTCTGTTGCCACTCCTTTTTGTATGCGTCCAGTTCATCGATCCATCTCCGCCTGGATCTTCCTTACATAAAGCTTAAATTTTGTGCAAAATTGACGCTTTGATATTAGCATGTACCTATAACTGATGTTTGAACGTTATTTCTTTAGTACAAAGCATAACACTATACCTCTACCTATTTAAAAACAACTAAGTAGCTAGCTAGGTACTATTTTTTATTGTTTGGAGACTTGCTTTTGCAGATTGTTACCCATTATACCCAAAATATCTACGGATAGCTAAATCATATCAGTAACGTGATAGTATCGATCGCCAGTTGTTTTGCGAACGGTACCAACTCCCCGTTGCTGACGGTACTCGCCGAAATCCAATTAATTGCCGCGTGACGGCCGCCATGCCGCGCGCCTCATCACAACACCCAAATTGGATTGTTTCAAGCTCTATGTACCAGATCACGGCAATTGCTGCTCACCTATCAATAACGGACTCAACTGAAAGATACGCTAATCCGTTAGGTTTTTGTCCGAGCTGTTACTTTTGCTGGCGGAATGTGTGATTTTAAGCTTGATTATATAGGCAAGGCGCAATTTCCAATTTCGCGTCAAAGGTTTAAAAACAAAATACAGCAATTACAATCCATTCTGGATTAGATCGAAACTATCTGCGACAAGTGACAACTCACACACGGTTATCTGATCCCAAACTAAGCAGAGCTTTTAGATTCAAAGTGCCTACTACTATTAATTGAGCAAAATTGAAGTTCAACGACAACTTTGTCATAATATATAAGGCGCACCTGGGTGCAATTAAAATACGTTATATACATCGTAGTATCTATCTACAATCACCAATACTTTAATCTACCAATCAGCTGTATTGGCATCAAAATATCTTCATTAAAAGTATTAACCCAATTAAAGTCATGATTGAGGGAAAGTGATCCAATTCTCGTCGGCGCCTCCACTAACAAGATTTACGTTTGGTTTTAGTCTGCCCTTGAGATCACGTGTGTTTATAATAACATAATGATTAACTTCCAATAAAAAAAAAGATATGAAAAACGTACTCGGCATATATATATTGAGTAATTTTGAACAAAAGTACAAGACTAGGCGCCTGTCATAATTATGATAGCAATACCTAATTAATCACAAGTACTAAATGGTTTCTCACAAGTGCTGAATGGTTTCTCACAAATAAGTATAACATCTAGATGGAGTGAGATATAATGTATATTTTGTAAAGGCGTTCACAGATTTAAATTTATGAATAAGACAGTAGGGACTCACGTATTTATCTACGAAGAATTCAAACGGTCTCAACTGAAAACGGGTGGGGCGATATGAAAAGTAAATCGTACTCGTTTCATCTCGCAACCGTTTAACGAAAGTATAAAAATATTGCTTTTCGATCTTAATATTGATAAGACTAAGCCAAATTTGAAACGGTTAAGCCTAGCTAATCGCGATCTGATCTCATGACATTGACCCGTTCTTTTAGACGGAGGCGGCTTCTACTTGTCTTAAATCTATGAAATCTGTTGTTTTAAACCAGATTGATTCTTTCGACGATTCAGTGACTAACATAAATATCGACTTGTTAAAACTAGGGAATAAGTTAAAACTTTAGTTACTTATTCAAGTCAAAATGTGACATTTACGTAGTAGCACGAAAACACATGATGTGAGGTTGATTTTAAATGCATAAATTCTATCTTTTCATTTGGCAAATATAGCGAATCAAATTAGGTACTTAATCAAAATGTGTTTGATTATAATCTTCAAAAATATTTCATTGTAGTAACCCTGAGTGTGATTGCAGTTTCAAATTGTACCTACACTCCCTAATCTGATAATTATAATTATCGACGCTTGATTTTAAAGTCTAATGCAATTAATTAATAATATCTCAGAAATCTTTACGTAAAGATAAGTAAGTACACATTACGCTAGTACCATTAAATTTTCATTATTAGCTCATCAATAGCTAATTGTAACTTTCTTTGCACCTACTTTCTTTAGTATACCTACCTAGTACACAAGGACAAAAGGAACAACCTACCTTATCCACCTATGCTTCTTCTATGAGAAGAGAGGCCCTAGCCCAACAGGGATCTGGCAATATTAAATTGTTTTAAGTAAGTAGATAATAGACCCGTAAGTACCAAAGTTCATTACTTTGTCCAGCGTAATGCCTCATTAAGACACGATTAAATCAGACTAAACAATTGCAAATCGTCTGCGTTGCAACGCCGCGGCCGCGCGCACCCACTGACGTTGCATAAATGTGGAGGAAACAACTGCCGGAGATAGTGACAACACTGCTGTAAGATATTACAAGCAAATATTGTATTTTTTTTCAAGATTACATTAGTTTATTAACAACTAGCGGCCCGCCCCGGCTTTGCTCGGGTGCAACGCTGATACCTACACTATATATCTGTCGCAGACAAATAGTATAATATGGCATTTTACATACGGCGTCGTCAGTTTAAAAACGTTTGGGGTTATGTAATATGCCGAAGGCAAAATGTCAAATCATTCAATCGTTATAATGCGACGTTAGTGTTATTTTAGGGTGACTATGCTCATTAAAATCTCGAGAAAAACTTTACGAATTACATACGTCGTCGTCGCTCGCTTCGCTCGCTCTGTTGCAAGGTCACAATATCTAACCTAGCCTAACCTATTGATCTCTGTCACAAAGTCGAACCTAATCAAGCAATGAATTTCTGAGCCTATGAATATATGAATATTCGATCAAATACATGGTTTTTTGACCAAAAATACTCTGCAGGAGTCCTTCACGGCCCAGGGTCTATGGATACCTTAGCATTTTTGACGTGCTGGATAACCTCAAAAACTAAATACTTCAATTTGCCTCGGCATTATGTATATGGTGTTTAAATTTTCGATGAAATGTTGAGGCATATTATAAAGTGACACGGCAATCTACATTTTGCCTTGGGCATATTACATAACCGCAAACGTTTTTAAACTGACGATGCCGTATGTAAAATGCCAAATTATACTATTTGTCTGCGACATATCTACACAATCATAAAGTTCTGTAGTGCAAAGCACAGCCTTCGACGCACTACTTGGTATAGGCACGCGCCTCCCGGCCCCCCGGCCGTTACCGCCGCAACCGCGATGTCCCTGCATTTTAAATTTGTAATATCTTCGAAAATATTTATTTAAATTACATGCTGTAAAGGGCAATATTGATCTATATTACATGCACAATTTATTAAAGGTACTTAATTGGATAAGGATTAATACTGTATAGCTTAAAATCGCTTTTTCGTAAATAAGTAATAAATAAACGATAAAAAATGGTTATTGTGGGTTATCCTCAAGAGATAGACATATGCCATCGCGGATTTTTTTGTAGATCTTTTTAAGGTGCACAATACTGTAGTACATTATTTTGATCTATCTCGTAGGGTTCAGCCAGCGTTTGCAATGTAAGCGCAAAAAATTTGTTCATTTACTTAAATCTCTAAGATTATCCGTGTTCCTCTACTATATTATACATGTATTATACATATAAACCTTCCTCGTGAATAACTCTGTCTATTAAAAAAAACTGCATCAAAATCCGTTGCTTAGTTTTAAAGATTTAAGCATACATAGGGAGAGACAGCGGAAAGCGACTTTATTTTATACTATGTAGTGATGATGTAGTGATATGTACAGAATACCTTAAAATATTTACAATACTATAAAAACTAAGCCTACATATTAAATAAAAAAATTATATACTAAATAAAACTAAGCACTAAAATAAGGCGTCAAAAAATTCACCCACGTCGCTGTCGACTGGGAGTGTGCCCAAAAGGCTGGCAGCATTGCCACGTTGTATGGCAATGCTTATGCGCTGACCTAGGTAGAAGCCAGCCTTTGGGTCACACGAAGTGTCAACCAGGCGTTTGGATAAATCTTTAAAAAAACTGTGTGCACTCGGACCCCACGGACCACTCTGATAAAAATAAACCTAGGAACCTACTTAGGTACATTTCCAGTTGCTTCTACACATACCGAAGTTCCTAGAGACAATAATTCGTAAGTAGATGCATTTTTCCGACAATGTTTAATTTGTAACGGCAATAGCTAATTGTATAAAACAATGTTTGGGTTACAAAGCAGGACAGTTATATAGGTCACCTAACCAAGGTCGGTGTTAACCCACTGATCTATTTCACAGTGAGGTTTATTCTATTAATCAGGTCACGATAAGTACGGTGGGTAGCCACATCGTAGATAAAGGTATTCTTATAAAACAGTATTAAGACTACTTCTTGGAGGCGTACATACAAAGATTCCACATTTCCCAGCAATTTCCTTCTTGAATTTTAGCGGCTTTTTATATAATACAGACGGTTAAAAACATGCAATGCAAACATGCATGCAAAAAGACAATTAAGAATACATTTTAATTACTTAGCAGTTATAGTAGTAAGTAAATTCAAGCAGGATTTCTGCTCTTCATTTTCGGATTTAAGGAAAAACGCTTCTTGGAGAAGTTACTGATTACTTCTAATAGACTTCAATACTATTTACCTGGCGTGTTAAATTTATAAGGCATTTTAAAAGGAGCCTGTGTTTCCTGTGTCATTCAGTCCTCATTGATAACTTGCCTGTTCTAAGATTCTCACCCAAAGATAAATATCTTCTAGGTCCGTCTAGAACAGTCTCATTGACCCAATAACTGACTAATAAATTGTTATTGACATTCACTTTTTATGTGGTTTGTTCTAATTAACTTCTTATTTACCACAGTTCGGTAGTACCTACCTAGCTGCCAGTAATACGCTATGTCGCAACTTACTTTTACATAGTACAATAGTTCAGCGGTAATAGAATTTACAAATTAGCTGCAACGTGGCGAAATGAGAAAAGTTCTGTGGTATCAAAACAGCAATACCTATTGGCTACTGTATGGAATATTTTGATGTGCACACAGCTGATTGAAGTATCTAAAAATTAAAAAGTAGTCTTTTGATACGCACAGGTTAGAACACTATGAACTTGACCTATGCTCTTGTTTAAGTTCGTAGACGCTCTTGTTCAAGTACAAGACCTCCTACGAAGCACTTGTAGGTGCAAAAAAACATTTTTTTCGGACCTCTGTAGTGAGGATTAGCATATACCCGACTGCGTCAGAAGAAGGGTTGTATTTTTCAAGCCTGTGTGGGTGTATGTTTGACACTCTGTATAACTTATCTTTTGGTTTGAGATTCTTTTTGTCGCCAATAACATACCTGGCAATTATCTTGCGATTAATTAAATAATGTAGACATTAGCTAGTTAGACACGGCGCGCGTGTTCAGTGGAGCGCGACGCGGCTTGAGCAAGGCTCGGCGCGACAAAACCGTGGGCGCGACCCGCCCGCGCGACACTCGCACACCCGCCATGCGCCGCGCCGCGCCCCCGCTGCTGCTGCTGCTGCTGGCAGCCGCCGCCACGCAGGAGCCGCACACCACGCCCGCCAACGAGTCCCTCGAGGCACTCCTCGCCAACGACACCATCACCGTCGACAAGGAAAACGGGACAGTCGTGCTCCGCGATGCCAACGGAAGCGTTATAGAGTTAGATGGCGATCCTGAAGAAATCGTGCGCAAGAAAAGAACGTTTGGAGACTTAGTGTTTAGAGGGTTAGCTGATGTGCTCGGGTACAGTGTGGCCAGGAAGCCGCCGCAAGCCGCGTTCCCGCCGCCGTTGGCGCCAGTGCCAGGCATCGACACGCCCCTGGCGGCTCCCGCTCAGGCCGGGCCCGCGCCCCCCGCACCCGCGCCTCCTCCGTGCGGACAGCCGCGTGCTGCCGGACCACCGCCGTGCAGAGCGCAGAAGCCTCCGCCGCCGCCGCCGCCCCCGCAACCTAAAGCTGTACCACCGTGCCCGAGACCGAGAGCAGCGCCGCGCCCCAAACCCAAGCCCACGCCGCCACCGCCGCCGCCGCCGCCTCCCTGTGCCCAGCCGCGAGCCAACCCTACGACACCAGCACCTTGCGCCCCGCCTCCTCCTCCTCCTCCACCTCCGAAACAAGCAGACAACCTTGAGCGGATCACGTCTAATCTCAGGCTCAACTTTAATTTTAACAGAGCCCCCGCAGCCCCGGCTACCCCCGCACCTCCCGCAGAGGCAGTAGCTGATTACGATGCTCAATATGATACCCAAGAACAGTTTGTGCCCATAGCCATAGAACCTCGTGCCGGAAGATTACCGCAAACTGAGCCGCGTAAGCCGCGGGTATACGTCGACGCCTTCGTCGTACGGAACGGAGTAGCGAGCCGCGTGGACACCGTGGATGCGGCGCAGTTCGACCCGCAGCGCGCCGCCGACGAGGACTACCTCGCTTACGACGACGACAACGCCCAACAACAGCTGGACGACGATGACTACGAGGACGTGCAGGAGTCCCGCGACCGCGAGGCTGCGGTGCGACAGTTCGGTAACGCCGTAGATCAGTTCTGGCAACACAAGCAGCAACCAAAACGTCCCGCACAACAAAAGGCTCGCAAGCTTCCTGCAAATCATTATCAAAACGTACATTTCGGAGACCGCGATCTTGCCGATGACATCCGTCACCGCGGTGACTCGCATCAGAGTCTCCAGCGAGAACGTGCTCACCCCAACCGCATTCCGCTACCTTTGCCGGAAGCTGAAGACGACGCCGAAGTTACCACGACCACGGAAGATCCCAGAAAACCTCTCAAGCCTCGCGTACTGCCTCCTACCGAACATAACCCGAATCAAATTGACACGGTAACCGTGAGGGTGCCACCGATTTACCGAGAAAAAAGACCGAGAAAGTTGCACCGCGAAAGACCAGAGAAACCAGACAGGGATGAAGACAACGAGGGCAACACGGACTTCAGCAGCCGAGAGCGAGAGCGGGAGTACGAGCGCGACGCGGACGGCGACGACAGCTCGCTGGCGCCGCGCACCGAGCGCCCCGCCAAGCGCAAGCGACGCCGCAAGCAGAGCCGAAAGACACGCGCCACCAGCGACGAGCACTACGACTCTGACTACGACTACTACGGCAAGAAGTTACCCGTCTCCAAGGAAGAGAAGTTCTACATGGATCTGACGGTGCCGCCGCCCACAGTGGACGCGGACGTGGCGCGACATGAGCAGCCTGTAGGCAGCGGATACTTCCTCGAAGATCACGAGCGCTTGCGAGAAGACCCGAGCCACCGCATCCGCGACGACGACAGCAGCGGAGACTCCGAGCGCGCGGACGATGCGGAGAGGGCGGACGAGGCCGAGCGCTCGGACGAGCAGGAGCGCTCCGCGGAGGACAAGGAGCGCGCCGGCGACGAGGGCCGCGCGGACGAGCGCGAGCGCACCGACAAGCTCAGCCCGCGCGCGCGCGTGCGCGAGACCGGCTACCAGAACAACTACGTGCGCGCCACCAACGTGCTGGTGGACGACCCGCGACCGCCCGTCGCCAGCCTCAAGAAGAAGACCGTGACCACGGGACAGGCGTGACCCGCCACACACACGCCATAACTGTAATTATTATTTATTGGGAGAAGTTGGTGCGAGCTGGTCGCGCTTGTAAACAAAGTATTGTATAATCGTATCGAAGCGCAGGTCGCGAGCTGCGCTGGCACCGGGGAGGTGGCCGCCAGCAGCGTGTGTGTCACACACTCACACGTGCGCGCGTCAGTGCTGCTCGCGAGCCGCGCGACACGTGTCGTGCTCGCGGCGAGCGACTACCTGTGATGTTCTAGTTGTAATGTACGATGCCTGTATAGTGTACCTACGTGTTGCATATATCGATAGTCTTGTTATTTTTATATTTAGCTCTAAGCGAATTGTAATAAGTTTCTAAATAAACAGTTTCGTAAAGGATTGATTTCATTTGAGAGACCGAGTCGAATCATTGTTGGGGCGTGAAATTGTCGGGTCGGGGACCGCGACCAACTGGGTGAAGGTCCCGGCGCCTCGCCGACTAGAAAACGTTTGCAGAGGTTACACGACAAGTGCAATGACACAATTCATTTTCGCAAAGCTGCAACACTTGTCAGCAGTTGCAACCGTTGCACCGGCTCCCGATGCAACCGATCGAACTATGTTCAAATCTTTATTTACTCATTATAGATTAACGCATAACAATGCGGCTGTCTGCAAACATGGCAGAGGAATGCAGGCATGCATTCTGCAAGATGTCCGTATTATTTCACATCTATCAATCGCTACTTCTCATTCAACGCCAAATTCACAAATTAAAATTGCTTAACCGTTACATTATTAGTCCGGAGGGAAATGAATGGTAAATAAATAAGGCTAGAGCTATATAACAGAACCTTTATTGTCACGTACGACCTACAAGCGAGGCCTTGACCTCGGCTCAAGAGATTTCACTCAAAACCGCAAACACCTTGGTAGGTGAACCTATTTATAATTAAATTACAAACAAATCACATGATTGTTAAATGTTACAAATAATATTTGGTTAGTTTCATTAACAAATACCTAACTAATTAACTAGTTTTGCAATACTGTTTTTGGGAAGTGATTGTGGATGCAAGTGGAAACCTTTGCTGATGGATTGGTTTCGGACTTGCTTTCATTAGTACTATATTAAGAGCGTAAACCAACGTGCCTCCGAGCTTGGCATATGCTGAAACAGATGCTGTTTGCTTTTCTTATTTATCTGTTTCTACGAGTTACTTATCTTTGAAATGTTAGCTCACACTTAAACGACAAAGAAGCCTAAAATCTAATTATTCAATTCTCCTCAGAAGTAAATGTTCCATTCAACTTACATGACAGTTACTGTCGTAGCTTAGGTATATTGTTGACCATAAGTACATTTTTGTTACAGTTATAATCTGTATTCAATTCTGCTTTTGATTCTGATGTTGAGAACATTATTTAACAAACGGCCAACAAACTAGCAACAACTACCATGGAGATCAAATCAAGATATTTAAATAGGAACAAACAGTTTGTAGTAAAGAAAGCTTATGATATGTTCCAAGGTAATGTGCATTATGACGAAAGGAAGCCTTCTATATTATTTGTACTCGTGTCCAGGACCACATCCCACTTCCTCGGACAGTTCCGCTATTCGCATTGTATTTTCCGCTCCAACCGATAACTCCGTAGTTGTCTGAAAAAATATATACCTAATAAAGACCATTGTTTCATTTTATTAAGATAGCCCCTTAAGTTCAATGTGTTTTGTAGTTTGTCATCACCTATGTATGTATTGTATAGCCTATTATGAAGGAAATATGAGATTAGCCGTTCATACTCTCTCCGACGATACATTTTGTAAAACCCGAACAGCGTACTTCTTGGACCCCCTGCATCAACCGACCTGTGTGTGCTGCTTCTTGACATGCTTGTTGAGCGACTGCTTGTGATGGTAGCGTGCGGGGCAGAGCGCGCACGCGTGCTGCGGCGACGGCGGGCGCGGCGGTACTGACCCGCCACCCCCGCCACTCCCGCCAGCTGTTGTAGCCGCGGCGTGGTGCAGCGCGTGTCGCTGCAGCGCGCGGCGCGACGCGAAGCGCTTGCCGCAGCCCGCGCGCGCGCACGCCAGCCGCGCGCCCGTGTGCGTGCCCATGTGCGCCGACAGCTTGTTGGTGCGGAACTGCTTGCCGCACACTGGACAGATGTACGGCAGAACACCTACACCAAGATACATCAATGTTCCTTCTATAGCCTTCTAACAACATCATGAAATTTCACTGAACTCGAAATCAAGAATCACAATGCAAAACCACCTGGAAACACCCACGTCTTAATGGATTCATTTAGGTACGGAAAAAAATTTAAAAAACTAAAACTGAACATCACAAGAGATAATATAAGACAAAGCATAAGACAAAATACAAACTTGACTTAAAATTTTAGATGGGATAAAAGTATCTCACCGGTATGTATCCTCATGTGGTCGCTGAGCGTGTTCTTGCTGGTGAACTTCTTGCCGCAGTCGGCGCACTCGAACGGTCTCTCACCTTCAACGTGACGTCACACTCATTACCGCATTGAATTGCCGTGCACACACGAGACGCATCTCCCGCGTCTGCTTAGGACCAGTACTGCATACTAATGGGGCTGTGTATAGTGTTAATGTATGGACTACCATTCAGAAAATTTAAGCAACAATCCGTTCAGTGGCATGTAAGCCACATAGACAGAGTGAAGGAACAAGTAGGAACAGCACCAACTTACAAAAAAATATTGTACTTTTTTTAAATATTTTGTGAGTGTTTGTGTGTGTTTATTACAAGTTGATGCAGACTACATAAAAATGCGGAAGGCGTCGATCTCGATAGGCGTCGTTCTCGGTAAGCGTTGGTCTCGGTAGGCGTCGGTCTCGATAGGCGTCGGTCTCGATATGCGACGGTCTCGATAGGCGTCAGTCTTGATAGGTGTCGGTCTCGAAAGGCGTCGGTCTCGAAATGCGTCGGTCTTGATAGGCGTCGTTCTCAGTAAGCGTCGGTCTGGGTAGGCGTCGGTCTCGATAGGCGTCGGTGTCGATAGGCGTCAATGTCGATAGGCATCAGTGTCGATAGGCGTTGGTCTCGATAGGCATCGTTCTCGGTAAGCGTCGGTCTGGGTAGGCGTCGGTCTCGATACGCGCCGATGTCAATAGGCGTCGGTCTCGATAGGCGTCGGTGTCGATAGGCGTCAATGTCGATAGGCGTAGAGCTCGATAGGCGGCAGTCTCGGTAGGAGTCAGTCTCGATAGACGTCGGTGTCGATAGGCGTCAATGTCGATAGGCGTCAGTGTCGATAGGCGTCGGTCTCAATAGGCGTCGTTTTCGGTAAGCGTCGGTCTGGGTAGGCGTCGGTCTCGATACGCGCCGATGTTGATAGGCGTCGTTCACGGTAAGTGTCGACCTCCGTAGGCGTCGATCTCCGTAGGCATCGGTCTCGGTAGGCCTGGGTCTCGGTAGGCGTCGAACGCGTTAGGCGTCGGTCTTGGTAAGCGTCGGTCTCGGTATGCGTCGGTCTCGATAAGCGTCGGTCTCGATATGCGTCGGTCTCGATAGGCGTCAGTCTTGATAAGCGTCGGTCTCGAAAGGCGTCGGTCTCGGTAGGCGTCATTCTCGGTAAGCGTCGTTCTCGTCAGGCGACGATCACAACAGGCGTCATTCTCGATAGGCGTCGAACGCGTTAGGCGTCGGTCTCGATATGCGTCGATCTCGATAAGCGGCAGTCTCGGTAGGAGTCAGTATCGATAGGCGTCGGTGTCGATAGGCGTCAATGTCGATAGGCGTCAGTGTCGATAGGCGTCAGTGTCGATAGGCGTCGGTCTCGATAGGCGTCGTTCTCGGTAAGTGTCGACCTCCGTAGGTGTCGATTAGTCGATAGTCTTGGTAAGCGTCGGTCTCGTCAGGCGGCGATATCAACAGGCGTCGTTCTCGATAGGCGTCGAACGCGTTAGGCGTCGGTCTTGGTAATTTTCGGTCTCGGTAGGCGTCAGTCTTGATAGGCGTCGGTCTCGAAAGGCGTCGGTCTCGAAAGGCGTCGGTCTCGAAAGGCGTCGGTCTCGAAATGCGTCGGTCTCGAAATGCGTCGGTCTCGATAGGCGTCGTTCTCAGTAAGCGTCGGTCCGGGTAGGCGTCGGTCTCGATAGGCGGCAGATTGGTAGGAGTCAGTCTCGATAGGCGTCGGTGTCGATAGGCGTCAATGTCGATAGGCGTCAGTGTCGATAGGCGTCGGTCTCGATAGGCGTCGTTCTCGGTAAGCGTCGGTCTGGGAAGGCGTCGGTCTCGATACGCGCCGATGTCGATAGGCGTCGTTCTCGGTAAGTGTCGACCTCCGTAGGCGTCGGACTTGGTAAGCGTCGGTCTCGGTAGGCGTCGGTCTCGATAGGCGTCGGTCTCGGTAGGCGTCGAACGCGTTAGGCGTCGGTCTTGGTAAGCGTCGGTCTCGGTATGCGTCGGTCTCGATAAGCGTCGGTCTCGATATGCGTCGGTCTCGATAGGCATCTGTCTTGATAAGCGTCGGTCTCGAAAGGCGTCGGTCTCGGTAGGCGTCATTCTCGGTAAGCGTCGTTCTCGTCAGGCGACGATCACAACAGGCGTCATTCTCGATAGGCGTCGAACGCGTTAGGTGTCGGTCTCGATATGCGTCGATCTCGATAAGCGGCAGTCTCGGTAGGAGTCAGTATCGATAGACGTCAGTGTCGATAGGCGTCGGTCTCGATAGGCGTCGTTCTCGGTTAGTGTCGACCTCCGTAGGTGTCGATTAGTCGATAGTCTTGGTAAGCGTCGGTCTCGTCAGGCGGCGATATCAACAGGCGTCGTTCTCGATAGGCGTCGAACGCGTTAGGCGTCGGTCTTGGTAATTTTCGGTCTCGGTAGGCGTCAGTCTTGATAGGCGTCGGTCTCGAAAGGCGTCGGTCTCGAAAGGCGTCGGTCTCGAAAGGCGTCGGTCTCGAAATGCGTCGGTCTCGATAGGCGTCGTTCTCAGTAAACGTCGGTCCGGGTAGGCGTCGGTCTCGATAGGCGGCAGATTGGTAGGAGTCAGTCTCGGTAAGCGTCGGTCTCGATAGGCGTCGGTCTCGAAATGCGTCGGTCTCGATAGGCGTCGTTCTCAGTAAGCGTCGGACTCGGTAAGCGTCGGTTTTGGTAGGCGTTGGTCTCAGTGCGCGTCGGTCTCGGTAGCCGTCGATGTGGATAGGCGTCGGTCTCGATAGGCTTCGGTCTCGGTAGGTTTCGGTCTCGGTAGGCGTCGGTCTCGGTAGGCGTCGGTCTCGATAGGCGTCGTTCTAGGTAAGCGTCGAACTCGGTAAGCGTCGGTCTCGGTAGCCGTCGGTGTGGATAGGCGTCGGTCTCGATAGGCGTCGGTCTCGGTAGGCGTCGGTCTCAGTCAGAGGTCAGAGATAGCGACGAATGTATGGAAAGGATTTTATGTTCTCGTACATACCGCTGTGCACCCTGAGATGCGTGTTGAGGTTGGTGTTGGTGGTGTAGGTCTTGTGGCAGCCGGGCACGGGGCAGGCGCGGCGGCGGCGCGGCGCGCAGTGCGTGGCGGCCAGCCAACGCGACACCGCGCCCGCGCCGCAGCGCACGCACCACCACGACCGCGAGCCGCTGTGACGAGCCCTGCAATATTATTTCACTTTTTATTCTTCCCAGTTTAAAACATACAAGGAATGTCTACAGGACTGTCAACAATCACAAAAAATTTACGATGTGGTATTTATTACACATGCTAAAAAAAAATGCATTTCCTGCTATCAGGATATCCTGATGTGACAGTAATTATTTTTGGCACATATTTATTGTCATTTATCATGGTAGGCACTAAACCTACAAACACTGAGCATACCAATTTAATTTAAGATTTTGAAAATGAACCACAAATAATTTAAAGTAGAGGAATAATAGAGCAGTTTTCAAATCATTAATTGTAAAATAGCATTAAAGGATATTATTTCAACAAACATTAAAAACCGATCAACATCAATACAAGCGATTGGGTGGTCATTACAATTGGGAATCCCAGCTCATTCACAAACAAAGCCCGGCCAGCACCGCCCTAGCATTCACAGCACATCATTAATTTCACTTTCACATTCGCAGACCTGTTGATTGTTGAATCATAGATTTCTTTAACATTGGCAAACTTGACATATGTGTAGTAGTAATGGCGCACACCCATAATAATATTTGCATGACACATAGGTACATAATAATTAATTGTAATTATTATACTTTCTATTAACATGAGGATTTAATAAAAACATAATAAGTCCACTGTTGTAGGGGAATCAAAAAGGAACATGGTTATGAAAATACTTTAGGAAATAGTGCAAAAGCATGTTTGAAAGCGCTATGAAGGGCAATAAGGAAAGTTTTAACTACAAATAACTTAATATTTTATTCATACATTTAAATTCAGGTTATTACCCCAAGAGGTTCAAGGTTGACAGTAACTATATCACCGCTGACAATGTCATAGTCACATGGAAGTTATTAAATAATTCTATATGAGTTCCACATTTCTAATACTTGTGCAGAATAATAAACAGCAACTTTAATAATAAGCCTGTGCTAGTGGTTTGCTAGTGTTAGTTTATAAGGAGCCCATTTCAAATGAGTTTATATATTAGATGTTACTATTGAAATCCATTCACAAAATAATTTTTAGATTATAACAATCTTCAAACCTGGTTCTTATTGTTATCAAAATATCAAATATTTTAATATTGAAATACATTATTTTGATAGTTAGATACTTACAGATGTAGTTTAAAGTTGAACTTCCGGGTAAATACTTTCTGGCAGTAAGGGCATGTGTGTGTGGCGGGCGGCGTCCAGTGCGGGCAGCGCCTGCGGGAGCCGCACTGCCCGCACCGCGCGTCCGCCAGCCCCGGGACCTCGCCCGCCTTGCTCTCCAGTCCATCATTCACATCCAACACTTCCTCAGCTACCTCTAAAGTTCTACTCTCTGGGTAATATGGATTGTTTTCAACTTCTACTGATTCTGCTACATTAGAATCACCTTTAAAACTCACAATATCTTGGCATAACTCCGCTCCCCGAGAATAATGTTCAATGAGTACTTGGTTCGCCTTCTCACATTTCTCCAAAAAGTTTAGAGTAATATCTAGTTCGGTGAGACATTCACAACAAATACAATGAGGTCTAGCATCATTTACATCAGTTTTGAATCCTATTTTACTTAATTGCTCGCACGGTGATATGCCTTTATGTTTCCGAAACAACGAATATACAGTGTCTTGCTTTTTCAGACATATTCTGCATGTATTGTCATCTCTAAATTTATCCATTATTGATACAGAAATTCACACTAGATAATTATGCTATAATATTATAATATTATTTCCTTTTTCTAAAAGTTTCAATGTTTATGTTTTCTCGGTTATTCAAAGCACACTGCACAGGTTGTTTTGCATTAATTTGACATGCGAAGAAGAAAGAGACAGTAACACAATACTTTTTCTAAGAGCAAATGAGATGCACAACATGTTATGTTTAAAAACCACATTTTACGAAAGTTGCCGAATGAAATGCCGATCAGCGGCTGTCATGTCAAAGCTTGAGTCAAACTGGGTTACGTTTAGAAAGACACAATAAAGTGCTTTCGAAGGCTTCGTGAGCTTAGAAAAAAATCTACGCTCAGAAAGCATTATTAATAAAGTCTGTAATATTAATTGTCAAAACCTTATAAATATTTTATTATTTATATTTTTCAAGATACACGTAGGTACTCACGCAGTGTGAGTCACGCAAGAGACGTTTTTAGATTTCACCTCTTTAATTTCATCTAATACTTGTTTTTCATTTTAAATTACAAGCTAAAGATCACATGTTATTTTAAATTGAACACATGCAATGTAAAACAGCATCACAAAAATTTGGAAAACCGCCAAACGCTTACTCCACCCTAAACTAATTCCTAGAGTCGAGAAATGGAAAGCAAGTACCTCAATATTACATAACTAAAGCACAACTTCATCGCCAGATCGTTATTCCGCGCAGAGAGGTAAAACCGCCCTAGCTACGTGCATGGTATTAGGTAGAAGTCGGAATTGTGTCTCTGAGCACAAACAAGTTACGCAAGAGTATGTGTAAGGCGGCTGCACCGAGTGATCTGCTAGCGTCGGCCGGTGAGAGCCAAGGAAAGTGATCGGGGAGTATTTGGTAACCGCTGGGCGTGCGCCCGCATATCAATGTCCTGGTCACCCAGGGATGTAGTTGGCACGGTTATTCAAGTATCGTTGGTGTACTAATAGGTTACTATGCTTAGTAGTGGGGATAAACAAGCCAACAAACGTTTTAAAAAATTGTAGTTATTGATCCTAAACTTTTCATTTCAGGCAAACCTAAAGTACCCAGCGTAATTCAAATACTTATGCAAATATAGTATGAATTCTTGTTTCTACATGCTCAAATCATGTATCTATGTCACGGTTTAATTTAATGATCTGCTACTAACTTAGACTACTAGTTATGACTCTATTAAGTTTATACCCGCTAACTGTTGTAGTACACGATTATTTACAAATTAAAATTGAAATTGAATTCGTCTCTGGTCCGCCTAGTACAATTTTCTCTCGATTACGTTTCTCGATCAATTGGTATGCGTGTACGCACACTTGTTACACAGGAATGACGGCAGCCACCTACGTGCTGCCTAAAACTTATTCAGTCCATTGCAATATGTACTTCATCCATTCATCATAGAAATCAATTTCGTTTGATTCAAGAACGGAAGAAGAATTTAGCTGCATTGGTTTGGGTATGGTCGAAAGCATTATCGCGTAAGGACGAAGTTCGCAGCTGGCACGTCCGGCTACCCCAAGTGAAACCTACACGCTGGCTACATACTAATTGGTAATGTTCTAAGTTATAAGTATGGGTGCTGGACTCCGCTGACAATCGGTTTCTGAGTGGTTGTCGCGCCGACCGGGCGACTGAATCGACATGAGACTTACTGCTGTAAGTAACAAAGTCATGGAATGCTAAAATACATAGTGTCAGTGAAAGTGATTGTGATTAAAGTGATTTGTAATTAAATATGGTGCGTGGTGTATTTCAGATCGCGTTGGTGTTGTGTGCGTGCGTGTGGGTAGCGGCGGGAGATGTCGCTCACCTTAAATCAGCCAAGGCGAAGCTGATCGGGCGGCTTGCGAGAGGCAAGCACCACAAGCGAGGCGTGCTCTCCGCCGTGCCGCCCTACAAGCTTGGCTACGACATACCGGTCGTGACGCACTCACTAATCAAGCCTCTGGTCGTGTCGTACCCACCGGCTGCCGCTGTTACTGCAGTCAAAGTCCCACTATCACATCCCCTAACCACTCGCTACCCTGTACCAGTAGGACATAGAGTCCCTGTACCACACCCCCATTACGGTCTCAAGTTCCCGCATCATACCAAAACTGTCTTATTACCTAAGCCAGATCAACACTACCATCATCATCACCACCATGTCGAAGCCAAACCTGTTGTCCCTGTGGTCCCGGCGCCTGTTCCCATACCCACCGCTACCATAGCTCATCCAGTCCCGGCGCCCCCTCCCCCAGTGGTGCTGCAACCGGCTCCTATTCCAGCTCCGGCCCCCGCACCAGTCTTCCCCGCCCCAGCTGTCCCGCACACTCACTTAATTCCCCAACAGCATGCTCACTTAAGACCACTGCTACCTGCTCCAGTGCCAGTTCAACCTGCTGCAGTGGCTCCTTTCACTCAACTTCTACCTTATGCCCACCAGTTCCCTTACGTACTGCGTCCTGGCAATGCAGTACAAACCTCTTACTTTGCAAATTACCCTAGATACCCATTGCTCAATTACCAAAATCCATTCGCATTGGCTCCAGCGGCTCCGGCTGTCAACCAGGTTTTGTATGAACGTCCTCAACTACCTCACTACCAGTTTATTCAACAAGGGGCAGGTCAGGACGGAGTAGTGATCGAGCAGCCAGGAGCACACGGAGACCCAACGCTTCTACATACTCATGGAGAAATTCCGCAACACGCTGTACATTTGCAACCTACACAACCTACCCTGCACCTTCAACCAACACAACCAGGTGTTCATTTGCAGCCAGACTTCCACTTGCAGCCTGATCACGTGCACGTGCATCAAGATGCTCACTTCCACCCAGGTCAGCAAGAAGTCCATCACCACCATGCTCAACCCGACGTCCACCTACATGCGGCTCAACCTGAAGTTCACCTTCACTCTGAACAGCCGGGTATCCTGCAGGCAACTCAACCAGGACTTCTGCCTACTCAGGCGACCGTACACCTGCATCCTACTCAGACATCTTTAGAGCAAGATGGCTGGCATCCCGTACAAACGCAGCCACATGACATTGCTGCCGCTCAATTTGGTCATGACGCTCATTTCGGACAAGGTGGTAATTTTGGTCAAGAAGGACATTTTGCTCAGGATGGTCACCATCACTATTCTCAGGAGCAAGGCACACAAGTGTATGAACACCACACGGGAGAAGAACAATACAATGACTTTCAGAACCAGCTGCAGCACCACATTCAGCACCAGCTGGAGCAGGCGCAGTACGAACAGCACATAAACAACCACCAGCAACAACCAGGGCAGGAGTACGGAGTCCCACAACTCGGCCAAGACTTCGGCCACAATGGGCAAGACTTTGGTCACAACGGGCAAGACTTTGGTCATAACGGGCAAGACTTTGGTCATAACGGGCAAGACTTTAGTCCCGCCGGGCAGAACTTTGACCAGCCTGGACAGAACTTTGGGCATGCGCATGATTACAGTCAGCAGGGGCAAAATTTTGGTCAAGACTTTAGTCAGCACGGGCAGAGCTTCGGGCAAGACTTCAGCCAGCAGCAGCCTTCGAGCGAGTACGGCGTGCCGCAGGGCGCAGAGGGCCGCAGCAGCGCGGAGGGCGACGAGCAGGAGTACCACAACCACATCCCGCTGAAGTTACAGCCGCCTCTCGAGAGGCCGCTAGAGCACTTCCGGTAGACAACACTGCAGCGCAGTACATATGATAAGCATTTATGAGTTACCTCGACGACCGAATGATACCTGCGAGCTACTCAACTACATTTTTACAATATTGTATAAAACATTTCATTACTAGTTGCTGTTTATTTGGAAATCAGCATCGACTGTATGGATATAATATGAACTAGTCTTTGGTAGTTTGCTGATCCTGTTGCAGTTAAATAAAATACAAATATCATAAGTCATACATGGACAGTACAAAAACAGAACTCTGTAATGTAGAGAAACTTTACAAAATATGTCAGTAGTGGAGAGCTAGGTAACGTCAGACTGAGTCGCGATCTGTCGTCAGATCGTGGTTCAGACTCGCTGTGTATATTATTAAGTAGGTTTTATGTGAATGTGTTGCCTCATAACATAAAATAGTCTTAAGTTATTAACATAGGTGTAGCAAAGATTTATTTATTTATTTTTATGAATAAAATGTTTTCATGATTGATTTGTTTTGTTTTAATCGGTGCTGTTACACATGCAGGTGACTCTTTTATTCTACTCGGTATATCATTTCACTATTACCGTTTGATGTAATAGATAGGTTTATAAAATAATCGGAACTGCAGTGTGACAAATGCATAGAGAAACTCTCTGTGATATGTCTATACAAAATAATGTAGATCTACCAAAAGTTCTTAAAAAGCTCAATACATGTTACATAATGGTTACATATCTATATCGATTTATCTTATCTGTGACTTATCTTATGCTCAAAGTATTTACTCAACTCTTGTGTAATATGTGAGTCAGCGTCTAATATTTGATTTATCAATAACAACTTCTAAGTAATACATTTTCCTGGCTACGTAACGTGTATGTTCAAAAAGTCAATCAGTGCTAAATCTATCGCTGTAGATATATGTACAGGGTGTGTTGGGCAATACATGCGAGCGGACACGAGTGCGGCTGTATGTGGGCCGCACGTGTGCTCCGGGCGCGACACGTGGCCGACACGACCAGCACCGCTGCGTCTATGGTACCTAATGAGCCATTACACAGGATAGCTCAGAAGATTTGCATGCGTTACTGTTATCGTGTCTGGTAACAATAAGATTAAAGCCCACGCATTTCATGCTGATCTGGAACAATAAACAAACAGTAACATAATTATAGTTGGTACCGAAACAATAAAACTTACTCTCACTATTGGTATTTTAGAAACTTGTCACACCTGAAACATCCGTTTTGTTGTTCTCGATCAATCAGGCGTACCCGTAAAAGTAATGCTCGTTGGAAGTGAGCACTCTTTCCTTCTTGTGTAGAGGTCGAGTTTTAGACAGCAGCAACGCCTGCACAATGCAAACATGTCCATTCAAAAGCACTACAATTTATATCAGATTGTGCGCACAATTCAGATACATTTGTCCAAACTGTCCAAGGACTGTATGCCCTATTACCTCTATTGGAAAAGGCCACACATACGTAGTAGTTTTAGTGGCAATAAAGTAGCTAATAACAATAAAAAATCCTAATCCTACCAATAAATGTAATTCGTCGCTGTTACACCTTATATACCCACAGCAAATTATTTAACAATAACCAATAAATAAGAACTACCAAGCACAATCGTGATACACGCTCAGAATCTTCTAGTTTTCTAGTGTTGAAGAGTTCGGCGGGAGGCTCGACATCCTGCCAGGACACGCATTAGAAGGGAATGACGCAGCGAGTTCATATCAACCGCTATTAAACACAAGGCTGAGGCAATACGCTGCTCACAGCATTAATCATACGTCTTAAATATACACATTATAACGACTTATTAGCTTATGATTGCAAACCCCATTGACAAACTGTAGTGTTGGTTTCAATTCCAATATCGCACTAAAGTACTCATTTATTTAATTAAATTCAGAATTAAGTGTTTAGAAACCGTATTAACTATAAAATGTACACCCCTTAAGAAATAATTTTACCATGGCATCAATATTAATATGTTTCAACACTCGACGATTGCTTCATATAGGATTCCAAGGGTACGATGGGGCTGAAATATCTGTGATAAAAGCCCCTAAATAAAATTTTTTTGTCGGGGTGAAACTCTAATGATTTCAACCCACGCTGAGGGCACAGCGTAGGGATATGTCGGACTTGCACCGACTAAAAACACCCCGGTCCCGTCTTAGCCTTGGTCAGAGCCACGGGGTCGCTTGCGCAATCTCTGCGCGGCTCCGGCAGGCTTCGGTCCTGACTGGACCCCTTCCGGAGGGTGGGTGTAAAGTGCCCAACCCTCGTTCCTTCCGAGGACGGACGCGTGGGACCTGGCGTCCGTATCCTTCTTGGCCTGTCAGCTGATCGGGTGACAGGGTGCCCTCCCGGTCACCCGCAGGCCCGACCTCAAGGTGGTCTGAGGTCGTTGCGTGCCAAGGGCACCACAGTGTTGCGGCGGCGATGGCGTCTGCGGCGAGAAGGGAGCTGGCTCGTCGCCTCCCTTAGTCTTTCTGCTGCCTCTTTGGCGGTCATGACAGTGTCGCAGAAAGCGACCACCGCCTGCCAGACGCTCTCGCTCCCGACCATGGATGATATCACAGCCCGGAGCGAGAGCGTCTGCCCTCCTATTTGCGTGACCAACTCGCGCCTCTCCGAATCCCAAGCTGGGCAGTCCAGCAAAGTGTGCAGAGCACTGTCTTCTGGGGCCGCGCAATGGTGGCACGCCTTCGTGATTTCACGTCCGATTCGGCACAGGTACTTCCCGAAACAGCCATGACCGGTAAGCACCTGTGTCAGTCGGTACGTGAGGTCTCCGTGCCGCCTCTCCACCCATTCCCAGAAGACAGGCGAGATTGCGGCTATGATGTCTTGCCCAGCAGAGGGATTTAGTAACTCTAACCGCCACTCCTCCTTAGCTGACACTTGCAGGTCCTCTCTTTTCTCTTTTAGTGACAGAGCGCTGCCCTGACTATGTGCCTGGTTGCGCCAAATGTACAATAGCGCCAGGACTTTGGCGTCGAATTTCCAAGGCAGCGTCTGTGCTAGCAACATCGCCGCTTCACCGGAGATCGTGCGATAGCCCCTTATTACTCTGATGGCTATGGCGCGCTGCGATTTATTAAGCAGCGCCGCTTTGCGAGCCGTCAGGCTATTCCCCCATATTGGAGCACCGTATAGGGCCATAGACCTCACGATCCCGGTGTAGAGTCGCCTGCACACGGCATTGGGGCCTCCAAGGTTGGGGAGCAAAGATGAAAGAGCCCCCGCTGTCTTCATCAGTTTGGGCGTCAGCTGCTGGAGGTGAGGTCCAAAGTTCCATCGGCTGTCCAGGACCAACCCTAAATATTTCAGGGTCGGCCTGATGCTAATCTGGACTCCACCAACCAAAATATGAGCGTTCTCAGGTGGTGCGTTCCGTCGCCCGTAAAAACAAATGGCTTCAGATTTGTGGAGGGCCACTTGAAGCCCTAGCCTTCTAATCCTATCCACAACCTGGGCGACCCCTGCCGTTGCCAGGACTGCCGCACTTTCGTAATTTTTGGCCTGCGCAGTGACGAGGGTGTCGTCAGCATAGCATATGCAGTTGACACCCCGTAAGAACTCTCCGCGCAAAACCCAGTTGTAGCCGATGTTCCACAAGACCGGACCCAGAACCGATCCCTGTGGAACACCGCGCGACACCTCATGTCTTCCTAGACCCCCTTGACTTGGAAACACAACAACTCTGTCCGATAGATAGTTGCCCAATATCTGCCTAAGGTACACTGGCACCCCGTGGTGCACGAGCGCCTCTCGAATACAGGACCAGGGAATGGAGTTAAACGCGTTAGCGATGTCAAGAGACACCGCTAGTACCACCTCCCGACGCCTTATGGCGTCCTGGGCTAGGTTCCTTAGTTGTGAAATCGCGTCGATAGTGGAACGTCCCCGCCGAAAACCGTATTGGTTTGCCGCTAGGTCCGGCCCCACGAGCGTCAGATGATGGACGAGGCGGTCTGCAATTATCTTTTCAAAAATCTTGCCCACCTCATCCAGCAACACGATAGGGCGGTAGGCCGATGGGGAATCAGCGGGGCGCCCCTCCTTTCTAAGCAGGACCATCTTTCCCGACTTCCAGATTGCCGGGAAATGGCCCTGCTGTAAGCACATACTAAGGAGCCTCATGAGTCGTGGGCCCATATATTTTAGGGCCAGAACGAGTGCTCGACCAGGGACGCCGTCCGGTCCTGGTGCTGTACTCCTAACTCTGAGCCGCTCAGTAGCCGTCTGGAGTTCCTGCTCTGTTACCGCCTGGGTGACTTCGCCAGACATGCCGAACGAATTACTTGCCATCGGTGGTGGGGCGAAGTTGGGTTCTTGTTCAGGGAACAAAGCGGCCACCACATCCCGCAGGAATTCTGGCCTGAGGACTTGGGTCAGTGGTGGTGCCCACGGGCGAAGTTTTCCCCTCACTAGGCGGTACGGTCTCCCCCACGGATCTCTGTCCAGCTCAGCCAGTAACTCTATGCGAGCGGTTTCTTTGGCAGCTTTAATAGCCAGCTGCAGGGTCTTCTTTGCAGTCCGATATAAGTGATACAGTTCAGCCTCCCGTGCTTCAGCGTTTTCCGGGCGACGACGAATCCGGCGGAACCTGGTATACTGACGGCGCTTGGCCACACACTCCCAGCGCAATAGTGTGAGTTCTTGTGACCACCAGTACACTTGCTTCCTCCTTTGCCTGTCGCCGTTGCGAATGCGAGGCATCGCCGCATCACAAAGCTCAGTGAGGTGCTGCCGAAACTGTATGGCCTCCTCGTCAACGTTAATCGGCCCTTCTGGCGTTAGTGATCCCCAACTTAGGACAGTGGCGGTCTCCTCCAGGAGCTCTCTGTTGAGCTTTTTCAAAGCCCAACGGGGGCCCAGGTCCACGTTCGCCCGTCTCCCCGCTGTCCTATCGGAGGATTGGGTAGAGACACTAAAGCGGATATAAAGATGATCCGATAGCGTCTCCACCCCTTCGAGGACCCTCCAATCACTTGTCCTGCCTGCGACGGAAGGACTCGCGAATGAGAGATCTACAATAGAACCGCCGTTATGTCGCACACAGGTGTTAATTCCGCCCCGGTTTAACAGAACTAAGCCAAGTGCAAGGGCAAATTCCTCGACCAATCTTCCCCGCGCATTTGTTGCCGGAGAGCCCCATGCGGTAGATTTTGCATTAAAGTCTCCGGCGACTACGATAGGTCGAGACTGGTTTTGGGCTACAAATGAACCGAGTCGGGACATAAAATCTTCGAACTCTGCTATTTGTCGATTAGGCGAGAAGTAAACACCTATGAAAATCAGCTCTCCGATGTGTGCTGCGACAAATCCCCTTGCCCTCGTTGTATTTTCCAGGGTGGGGCATCCGGATGCCATCGACGATATTATTGCCACCAAACCATCCTCATCCCCTACCCAGTTATTTCTAGATGGGACGTAGTATGGCTCGGAAGCAATGACAACATCAATTGACCACTCTGCCATACTCTGCAATAGCAGGTCTTGAGCTCTGGCAGAGTGGTTAATATTCGCCTGGAGGACTTTATAGGCCATTAATGAATGTCCGTCTCCATCGCTCCTTCCCTGACTGGCGCCCGCTTCTTCGGAGGCACTTTGTTGGCCTTGCAGGAACGACTACCAACAATGTGGTCAGCTGGTTTGCCTAGTGCTTCACATGCTGGGCAGTGTGCCGAAGCCGAGCATTCCTCAATCTTGTGGCCGTCTTGGCCACAACGAAAACAACGCTGCGAGCAGTCTACTGCAGACAAGCATGCAACCCCTACGTGTCCATTTAACTGGCACCGGAAACAACGTATGGGTCTCGCCTTCATGAGCCTTACTTGGGCAGAAGACCAGCCGATCCTAAGCCTCCGCTCTTGTCCTTGCGCGACCACCAACTTCTGGACTGCTGCTACCGGGCAGGTTACTACGACTGTTCCTAATCCAGTGCGGTCCCTTCTTATTTCCCCTGTGCGAACTTCGCTGGGAGAGCAGCCTCCTTTTTGGGCGACGGCAGAGATGACTTCCTCCTTGGTAGCGGAGTCGTCTAGCTCTAGAAGTCTTATTGCGGCACATTTGTAAGGCCTCGAGACACGGACGTCCTCCGCCTCCAAATTAGCTCTGAGCTTCTCAGCTAAAGCGTCCGCCTTATCTCCGCTGGTAACCCCTGGTATCTGCAGCATGCGAGCGCCCGTAACTGTTATTTTTGGTCGAACTGCCGCGATACCTAGCTCTTCTAAGTTTATTCTCTGCTTGGCCTTTTGCATGACCTCCGTGTAGGTCATTCCTCTCTTAATTGCGTCTGGCTGCAAGGTGAGCACAACCGCCGTTGTATTTGGCGCCTTTAACCTTGCTTTTTCTTTAGCTGTTTCCTTTTCGGCCTTCTTTCTGGCTTTTGCCTTTGCCTTCTGCCTTTTTTTTTTCTCTCCCACGGTCTCCCATTTTTTCGTGCCACCGACCACCTGCCACTCGTTAGCAGCTGTAGTTGCGGGAAGCATGCTGCCTACTGCAGCTGAAATTTCAGGCGCCCGGGGCCTTGATGGTCCCGGATTCGCAGCCACATGGGGGCTGGAAACGATCGCCTTTTGACGAGTGCCTTTTTGGGAGACTAATGTTCCCTTCGAAGGTCCAGGATTTACCTTCTTGGTGTGTGCAGCAGTGGAGGCCACCGACGCATAAGAAATCGGGGCCTCGGAATCCGCCAAAGATGCAGAACCCTTAGGGGCCGACTTCTTGCCGACACCCTTTCCCTTTACGGGTTTAGGGGGCGCGTTCTCAGAAACCACCGTTTTTAGTTTGTCCCCTGCTAAAGACGGGCGAACAACCTTGGGGGGATTGAGGCGATCCTCAATCCCCGCGAAACATGATCGCACAAAAACCTTTGTCTCCGCGGCGTGTTTGAGGAGCACTTCCTCTAGTACTCCGCGGAGAGAGGCTGCGGGATTAGTAGTCATGGTCATGGCGGAGGCCACGTCCATTGCTTCCACTTCGGCTTGTTGGGGCGTAACAGCGCCTTCCAGCGTAGCGATTTTGGCCTCTAAGGCCTCAATGCGCCGGTGCTGCTGCAGCTTCTCCTCCTCCAGGCGATTCACTGTTGCCTGGATACGCTGCACCTCCTCCGGGGCCGATCGCGTTGTCATCGATGCCAAGATGTTCTTAGCGTTTTCCGCGTGGTCCCGTAGGGCTTTCTGCAGGGTCCCCTTCATATTGCTAGATTTCCTAGCTATTTCCACGATGCTGCCCATGTCAGCATCATGAAGGGACTGCAACTCAGCCACCGTCTTGTCCGAATAGTCAATCCAGACAGAGGTGCCATAACCATGTTTAGCCCGGGCGAGGTTAGCCTGGCGCTCCTGCGCTGCAACCTTCGCCTCGAGCTCTTGAGCGAGCGCCTCTCTTTCCAGCCTATTGGCCTCTCGCTGATCCTCTGCCAGACCAACATAGTGCTCCGTTGACGATTGCGGCTTCCGGGGGCGGCCACGTTTGCTGGAGGCCGACTTGGTGCTTTTAACCGAGGGGGCGTCCGAACTGGAACCCTCGGCACCCGCTGATTTGCGGGAGCGCTTGCGCGACTCTTTTGTAAAGAGTTTACGTGTTTCACACAAGCCTCCCGCCGAGCTTGCTATCGACGCGTCGGTAAGCGTACCCTCCTCGTCCGAGGACAAACATCCTGGGGACGGGTTGAAAAATTTGCTCCCCGAGATTGAGAAGCAAGAGTTGCGACTCGAAGGACGCTTGAACACCTCGGCGTCTGAACGCGCGAGGCGAACCGACGTCCTCCGCCCTTCACCAACCAGGGTTGTACCGGGTGTAAGACCCGCACCCTCAACACTGCGATCCTCCGAGGCGTCACGCACAACCAAAAGGGAGCCGGACAACCTCTTTGCATCGCAAATCTCCTCCGGGCGAGTGCCCCCCCTTACCAGACCCGGAGCAAACCGCTCAACGGGCTGGGAGGTGGGACCCTCCCCCCGGTCCTGAGAAGGACCTTTTCCAACATCTAAAGATCTCATCGTAATCAGATTCGATTTTCCAAAAAGTTCAAGCGCACTTTAGCCGCGCGTCCTCTGCTTCTGCGTTACCGAAGTGTCAGAGGACGGCGTTTCCAGGGATCACGAACGTGGACGTAAGCGCTTGGGGGGATCCCCATAGGATTCCAACCTACAACCCTTATTAACCTTGTTAGACCTAAGCATGTTAGAGAAAGCATACAATGCTTACTTGTGACAGTGTTATAAATACAAACCCTAATTTTAGTGAGACGTTACAACTTACAAATAACACTAGACTAATATGAGTCTAGATCCGTGACGGCCGGCTGAGTCGCAGAGGGCGTCGCCCGCGTTTGGCAACAGTCGCGAGAGCGGCCCTTATACGACTGTTTATCACCGAACATTCCTCAAGCACTCGCTCATACGAACATATGCGACACTCAATCACAGTGAATGCGTATTGCATGCCTTATGATAAAGGTACCTGCTGTCGTAAGAGTTTTGTCAGCAACTGAGAGAAATTGTGTTTGCAAAGTTTACATGATGGCATGGCAAATGTTTGTATCAGCAACATTGCTATAATCTTTCAGCAGGCGCTTCTCCTTTCTTTCATGTAATAAAACTTCAATTTCCTTCCTGATCCTGATTTAGTTTAATTATAAGTGAGAGTCAGTTAAGTTAGGTACTTGCTTATTACATTCGTTATACAGGTACTCAATCAAAATCAAAATGTTTTTATTTCTTATAAACTAAAAAAAAAGGCGCTCAAGAAACGTTACGTTAACTCTACTGATTCTAGTTGCTCGGTTCCAAAGTGTCATTCCTATGAAGAAGAGCCGGCAAGAAACTCCATAGGTTACTCTTTTAAAAACAAATTACACAATTATTTTTACATTATTGGTTAAATATATATACTGTGGAGTGTAGAGTCAGAAATTATGTGTATTTTCCGATATGAAGCCAATAATCGTAAGCAACGATTGTAATAAACAATGAGTCACAGAATTAAAAGAAACCTTCGTTTTTTAATTCAATCACGATCTTTGTTCTCCAAGTGCCTCACCGTCTTATAAACAAGAACCTTAAAATTATAACAATTAACAATTGTAACTAAAAACGCATATAAAATGGCACCAACAATAGAATAGCAGTCAGATTAGCTATAGTATCAATGGCGGTTGGCGATGGTTGGCCAATCGATAGCGTGGCCGAGAAACAATGGCGTGGCCCCACGGCGTGGTATATTGTGCCCTAATGTGAGACTTGCTGCTATACCAATATACTTAGGGATAGGAATCACGAATAGTGATCTACAGTTTATTAAAATACTACTTATTAAATGCATTCTCAATCGTGACTTCAGCTGATTGTTCCTTACCTTCAGATTTGATGAAGTCTGTTGCAACGGAGTCAAAACTCTCCCACGGATCCTAGTTACTGCTGCGTAGTTAAATTAATTAGCAAGTCTAAGTCAAAATCGAAGTATATGAGGTGCTTATGGAAGGCAGAGCTGTCGCGATACAAACTTCGCTAGATAGTGCGATTCTCATGGAAACAACAATCAAACTTGTTACCATTTAGTAGACAACACTCCAAAATTGGAAGCTGGACTATGTCTTAAAACTGCAAAAATTACATTGTATCAAATCTACATCATGTCTACGAATTGTTAACTAACCAAATATGTTATTAGTAGTTATTATTAAGTGGACCTTACCTAAGCAAGTTAAGCGTATAACATCTTGAGTGACTAATAATCGGAAAGGTCTATCCAACGATTCCCTTTTGACTATAATTTAATCCTAACTTGAAGTCAAAAACAAATTAGCATAATATATGCAGGTATCAGTTTCCTAAGCCCGGCGGAAGTAAATGTATGTGCTAGTGTACGCACTAACATTTTATGGTGATCTATTGCGACACTGCCCACTACTGCTGCTACATGTGGGGAAATGTAAAAACCCTTACAAACATATCGAAATGTTTTTGCTTGATTTTGTCATAGAAAATTCTAGAAAATTAACTTTATACATCTTATTTAGTGGGTTTTCAGAACTCTACTGCAATAATTTTCTGTATTTACCAAATAATTCTAGTTCAGTGCTTTATAGTCTTTCTTAAACTGATGTAGGTATAGACGGTCACTGGTTTAGCTAAATCTAATTCCCAGGCATTCGCTTATCACGCCGACCTCTCGACGACTCATTCACTGAACTTTGGGAGGTGTGTCCGCGGCGGGACCTTTACGTTTTTATCTGTTAGTATCATTAATAATACAAACCTTTGAACTGTACGTTATTAGTATTATATAGTGGCATGCAGATAAATGCAAATATTGCGTAAAACACCTATAATTAGAGAGCACAATAAAAATAATAGAAAATAGACAAAACATTAACCGACCACTTGGTGATTCGGGATACAATTATGATACTATTGTGGAATTTAATTAAGAATATCTAATTCACAACTTGCCTGTGAGTAATAAGGTGAATTAAATATTTATAGAGATAGATATACAGATCAGATAAACTAAGATATAAAGAGATTTATAGATAAGATGCAGTGTAGGCCACCAGAATGTCAATAGGACATTTAATTTTGTATCATGAATGTAATACCAATCTCAATGAACCCGCTACTAACACCATTGAGTGGTAAAAACACATATTACGTGTCTCTACAAGAACACGTAATTATGATCACACATTAATCTCTATCGCAAAACATTCAGCACTCTGATGGCTCACTAACACACTAAGTTATTTACAAAGAATATACTGAATTACATTTAATTCATCATCTCCCGAGCCTTTTCCCAATTATGTTGGTTATTTATATTATACCGTATTTTACATGGAGCGACTGCCTATCTGAGCTCCGTAACCCATGTTACTGGGGAAGACATTATAGCATAGTCAGAGTGGCTGTCAGAATTACATTCAGTTATTGTATTTAAATAATATTAATAGTTAATATATAATAATTTTAATAGTTATTACCAAAAGGGAATGTTCTGGGAGCATTTTAGAGACACGCCATTCGACGGAAAAAAAATGCAGACCAATTGTTTTGTTTACGTGTGGTGTGAAATTTTCCTGAAAATGCGTTACATTTTCATATTGAAACAATCTACTTGACACAAAGTGTATATTTTCTAGAACTAAAGACAATTAAAATTTTCCGATGTATAATAATTGTAAATAATGTCATTGCTATTCAAACATGCAATTTGTCAGGATTGGTACCGGTAACCTTGGCAACCAGCAGATTACGTCCGTTCTCTTAGGGGAGGAAACCACATCACTTGGTACAGGGTCTGTCAACCTCTACCTAGTGGCTGCGATAGGGCGACACTGGGTCTCGTGGTACGCGGGCCGACAGGAGTTATAAGGTGCGCGCCCGCTGCCGCAGGACTAGTGCTTGTCCAACCAACACATTGATAACATGAAGGCTGCTGTAAGTTGCACTAAATTGCTTTTATTTGCCAATTAAATATAGTGTTAAATATTTGTTTATTGTAAAAGCTTTGACACCACACGCAAATGTAACGTTAGTCTGGCACAGCTTTATAATAATATTTAATAAGTAATTACTCTATATGTTAGTTAGATTAACCAATATAGTATGTGCCTGACAAATCACACCAGACGTGTACTTTTATATAGGGTTAAAATTTGTAACAAATGCCGGAACCTGCACGGCTGCCTATCTTATAAGGCTAATTGGACAAAATATGAAACATTCATATTCTCAAAATCCACAGATGTAGTGCAGAACAAACCATTTATAAGCCCCAACAAGGCTTTTTCTTTGACCTAAGATACGAACTTTTCCAAACCTACAGTCGCTAAAAATTTTGAAAGGATGTACAGCTTTGTAAATATCGTTAACTAGATGGTTGCAGTCAAACGCTAACCACTCTAGATTCAATTACCTGTTTGAACTTTGCTCTACAATTTGAATGTAACTGGCGTCAAAGTTAGCGAGGCGACGGGCACTCGAACCCGGGACCTCACGAGCGCCGCCGCCGCGCCGCTTGCCTCACGCCGCCGCACGACCCGATAGTAATGTGACACGATACAGCAATACTGCTTGTTTATACCATTCATAGTTGGCTGAAGAAATACCCTTAAATGTTAACAAACGACGTTCTACAATTGGATTTACGTTGTGTGTGACAGAGGGTGCATGCCGTATGGATCAGTCCAGATATATCATCATACTATATGGGCATCATTGCTATCGAAAATCTTTGTCCAAACAGTACATAGTAAACTGTTTAGAAATAATGTATAATTTAGCTTTTTTTGTACAGCTGTGCGTTCTCCTGCTGGTGGTGGCGCTGGCCTATGGCGCGGAGGAGAAGAAGAACGAGAAGCGAGGCTTGCTAGGCCTCGGCTACGGACTGGGCGGCGGCTTCGGCCACGGCTACTACGGCCACGGACTGGGCCTGTACTCGCACAGCGCGCCGATCATCAGCCACAGCGCGCCCATCGTCAGCAGCTACGGCTTCGGCCACGGCTACGGGCTCGGCCACGGCTACGGGCTGGGCGGCGGCTACGGGCTCGGCCACGGCTACGGGCTGGGCCACGGCGTGGTCGCGGCCGCGCCCATCGTGTCGCACGGGTACTCCGCCCCGCTGCTCGGCGGACACTACTCCGCCCCGCTGCTCGGCCTGGGCCATGGCTGGCATTGAGCCCTAATATAAGTCCTGTTTGTGAGTGTTTGTTAAGTGCCAAATTATTAAGTTCTACTCGATTGGTATCTCTCTAATAAAGTATTTTTTTGTGTAAATATAAACGTGTTTTCAATTAATTTAAAGATATTGTGCCTTCACTATTACACAAATATACAAAGAACATAATTATGGTATATTGCTAAATGATCTAACATAATGTGTCTATACGTGTTAATGACGGTATCGTATTACTCTATAGAGGCTAATCATTTATTTATGATAGTAAAAACTAGTATCTTATTATAACTGTATGTATTTACATTGGCTAAGAGTAACCTCATTGGTGACTCAGGTTTTCATTCATAGTTTGCAATCAATTCGCGAGCTACTATTACTTCGTAGATTCGCAAACTATTTGTATATTGATCGTGGACGTGTCGCAAGCATCCGGCGCCGGCGCAGCTTCCGGTTGCGACAGCGCCCTCTGACGGCGACACATTAATAGTTTAATCACTGTCGAGGGAAACGAATACTTTTGCCTTAGTATCGAGGCCATGGGGTATGTCGGCTGTGTCGCAGACATTTTAGCTTATTCCTGCGCATGCGCGGTTACACACTAAACGGATTATGCAATTTTTATGACTTAGTTGAAGTACCACTGACTATAAAGATAGCCATCGGTAGTATCAAGATCTATTTGACGACTGTCATGTTTACACAAGAGAAAATGTTATGTGAAACATGAAACCCACCGAACTTATATTTAAAATATTATTCCACTCAAACAAGTGCTTTTAATCCGTAAATTCCAACATAGTTTCTTACACTAGTACTTCTTTTGGCACCAATGTTAAAGAAAGCCTTTACAAAGTGCCGACCTGTAGACTAAGCATTAACACTTGGCGTGCTAAAGATATAATGAGTTAGTAAAGCCAGCCCTCGCTACCTACCTCCCTGTTGGCACACAGCCACATAGCTCCAGGGGGCCGAGTCTGCTATTTACAATGGCTCCAATCGTCTGAGTGGGTGGCGTTAATAAGTCCATTTTAGGATAATTGGCATTCTACTAAACACCAAATCGTCAACATTGGCCGCCCCAATGTCCAATTTTGACGTTAAAATGATGTTTTACCTACGTAATTGTCCTAAAATGGACCTACTAACGGCACCCACTCAGACGATTGGAGCCATTGTAAATAGCAGACTCGGCCCCCAGTTCTCACATGGCGCGATAGTTTCCTGCTGGGCGCGGTCCCCGCAGGCAGCGTGTCCGCGTGTGTCATAATCACATACATTGGTCAACATCTGGGGTACACGACCACAACGCGACTCTATATAAATAGCAACCTATTTACCTTTACAGTAAATCGTAATCACAGTCTAGAAAGATCTATTAGATAGTAAGATACACATGGTAGTGTAGCCTTATAGTATACACCTGACACTATCTAAATGGGGTAAAGCAACAATATTGCATGTTAAAGTTTTAGGTCGAGAGTCATAGTGGCCTAATGGTTCAATGAACGGATTTCTGTAAACAAGGTTGCAGATTCGAACCCAGGCAGTTATCAAATTGACTTTTCAAAGTTATATTATTATGTATATATATACTTAATTATTCTAAGACACTTCTGACAGACGGTGGAAGAAAGAATCGTGAGGAAACAATTCCAAAAAAAAAACTGAATTCACCAATCTGCAAATGAGCAAGCGTGCTGATCAATGCTCGTGCCTTCTCTTTATGAAAAGAAGCCTTTACCCAGCAGTAGGGCGTATATAGGCTATATACATTATTATATTAAGTTTTAGGTAATCAGATAATGTCAATGTCAATTCAGACAGTCTTTAAAACCTCTAGAGGCTTCAGAAACAATATACTACTCGAAAACAACACGAAGACAAAAAAAAGATATTCCTTTTCGAAATATACTATATCAGGAGTAGGGTAGCTACTAAAATACCTAGTTCTACGTAACACAGTCCGAGAAACAAAAATACTGGCAGGTCTGTTCCTAGTTTGGCCGAGCCCTAATGGTGTTGTCCATAACAGTCGTGTCACATAACATCACGAGGTTGAAGGCATACTACGCACAAAGCCCAATAGCCGGGGGACAAAAACTCGGCCTATTTCTGCCAACTGTTACCACATACAAGAGAATTACTTGTACTTAAGTTTCGAGGTAAGTAAGTTACAAGACCTAGGAGTAGTTAGTAAAGCCCACCGCGTTCTACAACGCTCTCTTCTCAAATGTTTAATTCCGAAAGGGACGGGTTTTAGGCATGCGTCTATTTTATCCTTTAAGGGTGTTTCGAAAATTCGGTTAACCAGACTTCTTTAAGAGAAGGTCCTTAGGTTATAATATTATCGTACACACAGGCGAGGCCTTGAGTAACAAGTAGTGCAGTATCGGTCGGTGTCACCTGCATTAGACGCATTAGACCAGTTAATAATAGCGTGCGTAACGATCATTAAAGTGTCACTGTACCGCGCCGAGCAAGTGCCGGGAAACTGTTTACTTTGCGAAAGTACTGTGATGTAATGTTAGGTGGAAAATATATCGAGACACAGAAGCTAAGATATTAGGTTTTTGTGCAAAGGGTCGGGAGTTTATTTCTAGATCAACGTTTGTTTTTTTATTTATGTACATTTATTGCGATCTCGATAATTAGATTTACAGGAACTTAGGCAGGTTCCTATCCTAATTTCCAACTTAAAGAAATGGATACCAATAGAAGCCTTTTATCTCTAGGATAGAGTTCAGGTTGTATCAGCAGGATTGAACTGGACGAACAGTACATAATAACGCAAATCACATCATCATTATTCCTTGAATACGAATTACCATCAATGTAAATAGTTTTGAAGTCATTTGTAGTGTAAGGCCGTTGCCTGACATTTTCCGACGGAGCAAAGTGCACGCTGACCGCCCAGACTCGCGACACGCACAGCTCGCGTCTTCGATAGTACTTAAGGGTCAATCATTATTATAGTGCTTCGGAATGTCTAGGTCACATAACAGTACCTAAATTAACATAACGCCATGCGACAGATGACATTGGGCAGAGGCTAGTGTTATGGACCATAACACTAGCCTGGCAAATGTCATCTGTTACGACCAGAGTCACCATACCTTATGGTGTAAGATACACTCATTTTTACTTAAAGATACACGGTGTTTCTTTCCGTAAAGTAACTCTAATACCTCAAACCTACAGTAACATTTTAAGTACCATTCTAAAGGCATTGATTTAAAAATCAGAATAAGTAAGAACGCCTTCTCTTCAGAAATAGCACTTATTTCTTACTTCGATTATTTTACAAGCCACTCATAGAAATCTGGTAGCAAAACTCTGAACGAGGTATTGCTTTAATGTTTGTATCAGGCGCTTTCAACTTTAAATCTGTATCAATCAGCTACATTGTGCATTGGTTTAAATTAGTCTATAATTTACTTTTTAAAGACATTGCTAGATGCAATTACATTTAACCAACATATTTCTGAGAACGATCTTGAATTAGCGTAATAACTTAATCATACACAATCACAGATTTCACGGGCGGTTTCAGACAATTAAATGTAGGTTTCATCACGATGTTCTCCTTCGCAGTGATATGTCAGAATAAACTTAGAAAGTACATATTGTGACATTGAAAGTCACGCATCTGGAGTAACTCGTGAATGTTGTGATGAACTCGCAGTCTTTTTACTAGAATTACTTTACCTGTGCAAGATAAGGGTGGAATCTCAAGGAAAACAGATGTAGTATTTTCTTATTTAGATGATATACACTTAAGAAGATACTACCTCCTTACAATGAGGCAGTAACTTATAGCAGAAAGAGAATAAAATATTAGTTAATAATTGTGATAACATCATATGTAACAGAATCACTAACGTTAGAATTACTTTACATCAGATAAATGAGGTTTGATTTTGTTTTTTGATTTACGACATATATAAAAACAAATGCAATCTATGAACACACCCTTGACCATCCTCCGTCCTCCATTCGATTCCTAACGTTCACGGTCGAGATGTCTCAATTGTAGAGCTCATAAATATATCATATGATTAATTGAGTAATTAATGTTCGACTTAACTCGATTGAATTGATTTTACGATTCCATTTGTAATGTAATGCGGCGGTTGACTTATGTTTATTGAAGGTTACATGGTTTGGCTCTTTGGTCAACTCATCCCGCTATAAACAGTTCCCGCGGGCTCAGTTGACCAAATTATTTATTTTATTATTTTTCTTTGGTCAATGTTAACGAAACTTTTGTGTATTTAATATAAAAACTATTTTTTATTAAAAACGACATCTATAATGTTTTCACGATTGTTATTTTATTTGCGCACAAACAATTTCTTTAATCTATACGAACCCGAAAGACAAATTGCAGAAGCCAGCCGATGTCAAATCGCTTGACTTAAGCAAAATATTTACTCAATGGTTGATTTTCAGTTGAATGGCTCCATATTTAATTACGCGACTGTCATTTGTATTTATCATTATCGAGACTGTTGACAGTGGACATAGTAACATACCTAGTTTAAACATCCTTTGATATATTGATATGTTTATTTCTATCCCATCCATGGTGTAGCCAGCGGAGATGCTCGCTTAGCACCACGCACCGGTGACACAGTTGCATACAGATAGTATAGTGACATCCGCGGTAGTAACTGACGCACCTTTGATCGCGGAATATTGATAGCTTGATTTTCTTTATCTTTGCTTTGACTGCTACGTAACAATCAATTTACCTACTTTCCTTTTCGTTTCCGATGCTGTAGAGATGCCTCATTCTTCTCTATAGTCACCTGTCATCTGTGCCACATAAATATGTCGGTTTGTCCTAAATTGAAAATAAATTATTGACTTCCTCATAAGTTCATATTTTACTTATGTACTACGCTATAATAGTATTAAGTAAAGTGGTAAATAAAACAACTGAAAATAGGTTAAACTCTTGAGTCGTATGTTCTCATGCGTTTCAGACGCTCTCGTTTGTTCCAGAGCAAATGATCATGCTTTGGTGATTTATATGAACAACTTATAATTAACTTAACTTTATTGGCTCTTCATTGAGTAACAAGCCCCACTACATTTAGCGCGCAATGAGCATTACACGTCGCCTCTCTCACTACTCTGTACGTAGCTGTGGTCGCCGCCGGACCAACTAAGTAATTTACAAGGCACTTAATAATCATTTACAGCGTACCTACCATGAGATCTTAAAGCTGGACTGATGTCGTTGTGGAAACGAGACGGTGCTATACGCAGTTTATTGTGCCATCTCGCTTCCACGTGGACAACAGCCTTGTTTTAAGAGCTCATGGTACAGGGTCGGTTTACACCAAATAAATAAAACTTCACCAATGCCAAATGTGGTTTGACTATTCGAGTAGAAATGTACCGCGGATACCACGGATTTGCAATAACGTAAAACCCAGATGTAACAAAGTTAAGCTCTAACCGCCACGACCAGGGTCAGGCTGAGATAATCAGCTGATTACTTATTCATAACTTATTTTATTACTAATATGTTAAGTTAAATATATTAAGTGATGTAAGAGTACCTTCGGCGTTGCATCACGGAGGGCTGCTTGCGTAACCCCCGCATTAGAATTCGGATGTTGGTATATATTGTCACCGGCGCGCGCGCAGGGCGTTAGTTTGATCATAAAGTGATACATCCGACACGACATGAAAGTTTTTGTGAGTTTGTATTTATATATATTTGTTTAGGCCTACAATAAAGTGTAGCAGTCGACAGAGAAACGCTACTTAGTTTGACAATAGCACCAATTTACATACCAAGAATTAAAAGTATTTAAAAGATGTGACTGATTTGTGATAATTTTCTTACAAGGAATATACAAATAAGGCTTGGAAAATAGATTAAACTGTTTGGTAATCCTCTACACTGTTTTAAATCACGTTGCTTCAATTTATAAGGCTAGGTTTATTTTAGCAATTCTAATCAGCAAGTTTAATTGTTTCTACTCACATGTTTATGACCATAATATAATTTTAGTGTTATCATTTCTTGTAAGCATTATATACAGGGATATAAATTAAGACTAAGGTAATTTTCCCGTAATTTTACCTGTATCCTGCATCCTTGGCCAAATGAAACATTAATTTATGCGGTTGATAAGTCGATTATTATTATTATTAAAGTTAATCCGACTGGCATTAACTTTGTTTTGATATATCTTATTGTGCAACTTGTTGGTTCGAATTAAAACCATTGCCAAGTTGTTGTAATTTATGTTAATGTGACATCGCGAACTGAATCGCTTATAATGTTACAGTTTTATGTGTTTTGATATCCTTACTAACTGCGTTCATTATAATAAAAGATTATGTATTACAAATTAATATGCACCTTGTAAATACTGGCGATATAAATAAAGAACCAGAAGTTCAGATTTCTAAATATAAATTACCACGAATTAAATAACTTCGTCAAGATATCGTATATTATCATATTTATCAAGTTATCTTTTCCCAGGCCTTAACCCTGCTCCTCGTAGCGAGCTGCACCGCTTCCCGGGAGAAGCGCGGCATCTTCGGCGAGAAGGGCGGCCTGCTCAGCAACCTGCTCAGCTCGCTCGGCTCCAAGGGCTCACACGGCTCGCACCACTCAAGCTCCCACTCACACAGCTCGCACCACTCACCGACGTACCACTCATACTCGGGACCAGTAGTTGTGTCGACCTCGCTGCCGTCCCACAGCTACCACCACTCGGAGCCGCTTCACAGCTCGCACGGCCTGCACTCCGCACCGCTGCACTCTGCTCCGCTGCACAGCTCCCACTCACTGCACTCCTCATCCCTGCACAGCTCGCATGGCCTGCACTCCGCACCGCTGCACAGCTCGCATGGTCTGCACTCCGCACCGCTGCTGAGCTCACACTCGCTGCCCAGCTACCACAGCTCCCCCTCACTGCACTCCGAGCCACTCAGCTCATACTCATACGCTCCTCAATACTCTGCACCAATCTCAGAACCTCTCCATTTTCATTCTCTGTCGGCCCCATTATTAAGTTCCCACTCACACGCTCCCCTTAGCTTAAGCCACTCTCAGCCCTTGCATTCTGCTCCTCTTAGTTTAAGTCACCATGAGCCTATCCATTCCGCTCCTCTTAGTTTAAGCCACCATGAGCCATTGCACTCAGCACCTCTTAGCTTTAGCCACCATGAGCCCCTGCACTCAGCCCCACTCAGCTTAAGCCACTCTGAGCCCCTCTACTCAGCTCCTCTGAGTTTAAGTCACTCTGAGCCACTGCACTCAGCACCCTTAAGTTTAAGCCATCATGAGCCCTTACATTCAGCCCCACTCAGCTTAAGCCACCATGAGCCTTTACACTCAGCTCCACTTAGTTTAAGCCACCATCAACCCCTGCACTCTGCTCCCTTAAGTTTGAGCCACCATGGGCCCCTGCACTCGGCCCCACTTAGCTTGAGTCACCACGAACCTATCCACTCAGCTCCACTTAGCCTCGGACACCATGAACCCCTCCACTCCGCCCCACTGCATTTGAGTCACTCTAGTCACTCAGAGCCGTTGAGTTTGAGTCACTCTGCCCCGCACTACCCCAGCCACTCTCTACACTCCTCCCCCCACTACTCGAGCCACTCCTCAGGGTACGCTCCTTCCTACCCCTCTTACTCGCACAGCACCCACGGTCACGGTCACGCTCCCGTCATCATCAAAGTGATCGAGGCCCCTAAGAAGTCCTCCGCTGGCTGGTGGTAGACTCCTGTGACAGTCAAAACTATAGTAAAACCATGTTTATGTTTTTTATCTTTATTATTTATTTTATAACGTTTTAAAATAACTTATTTCGGGATGTTTAGAGTGTTGTTTTACTTTACAAATAAATAAAGCTGTTAAAATATTGGATGATGTTTTCATAAGGAAGACCACCTTGCCTACCCCACTATATCACAACATCCGTATATGATGTCATAAATAAAGCTTATAAGTTATTACTGAGTGCGTCTAACTATATCATTAGTGTATCGATAATTTTCGATAATAATAGTTGAATTATATTGCGAAGCCATCAACAAAAGGTCACTCGTCTTACGATGCTTATCATGGTGAACACGCCAGTTTCGAGGGTCAGAATGGGCCAGTAACATACAGTACACAATCTAGTGTACTATTAAGATAACTAATTGATTTAACGTAAAAAGAGAATAGTAGAGGTTGTGACGTTAGACAGTACTAATGCTCCTAAATTGTTTAATATTTGTAACGTGTAAGCTACTCTTACAAAGGTACGGACTATTCAGGTGATAATGCGCTTGCACAACGTACCCCCGCGCAAGGCCAGCGCCACCTGTCGACGACCGGCGACAAAACAAAACAAGATCAACAAATGTGGAGGATGACACAAACAGTGTGCGCGACCACATCTTGTTCATGAATAGCCCTCCAAATACGAATGATATGGGCATTGGGCCACTGACCTATATTACACATTTCTACGTGAATATTTTCTCACGAGTATTGTATGAGTCATTTTAGGCAGTTTAGTTCTGTTAATTCCTCCTGTAGTTATCAAACGTCAAATCAATCACTGATAAGATCTACCTCTACATCTTGAATGTACATGTTTTTTGAACTTGAACACAAAATACTATATCACCTGAGTATTTATTAGTATACCCTTTCTCTGATGTTATTGTGAAATGATTAGTAAATGTCTCATTTTATAGCAATCGTGTACACAAAATCCTAACAATGTAAAGCGATACTGTCTTGTGTAACCCTCATCCACTCGATCCCAGCCGCGTTGCAGCGCGTGTCGTAACCAGACACCGAACCCGCGGCAGGAAGCGCCGACGCCGTCACCACCGCGCCACTCTGACTGCACTCGCCTTGATATTTACTGATGCTGTCTTAAATTAGCTCGCCTTCGAACGTAGATCCAATCACTCTTTCTCTCTTACAGTGTCTTAAAGGCATCGTTATTAACTAATAACCTATACTCGTACTAGGTACGAGGTGTTAGTAAGTTGCTCGATTAATATACTCTGACACAACGGTTAGTACTGCCCACTAGTTTAGCAGCTAAACCCAGTTATGAAAAAAAAAAAACAGAAAATCGATCAACGCAGCGTACAATCAACTTACAAGTACTTAGCTGCCTAGATCACTTCTTTTCTTTAAAAATATAGGTATGTGCTTCTTTGTAGGTTTATCGACAAAATAGTGTAACATGCAACAATCTCAAATAGTTTAGCTAGGATCGTAAAGTGACAACTAAATCATCAGAGTGTTGGTTAGGTGTAGCGAGCCACTTTCAATTGGAACACTATTATGGGCATATAACAACATGTCCTTTCTAAAGTAGAATGGGCAATCACTAATGTTCTTGATGAGTTCGATTTGGTGACTAGAAGCCTTGGGTACGACATTGTAACGTAATCAATAAATAGACTGGTTTAAAAAAAATAAAAATTAAAAAAAAAAAAAAAATTGAAAGGGCTCATTCACACAATTAGTATGTAGTATGTATTGTAATTTCATAAACGTTTTTTCCACACAACATCAGTATTAGATCAAATAAGAAATGTCTTAAATATTTGATCTTGAAATCTGAAATCCAAACTTTGTCAGACATTGACATTTAAATAATAAAATAAAAACTAAATTTCAAAATAAGCACTACGTTTAGCAGTCGATTGAGATTGATAAGTGAACATGAATAACATTTCAATGGCTCGTCCTCAGCGGCTCAGCTGCAAGCAAAGCTGCAGTAATTAGCTCCGGCTGGTAATGGCTACGTCGCACCTAATGCCCAACTGCAATAAATCACAACCAAATGCAATTCGTCGTCATACAATGTAATACGCAGAAGCTCCGTATCTCTATTAGATACTATTGGATGACAGACCTAATGCTCTATCTAACGTACAAGGTACAGTCGAATTTATACTATGGATTGGTCATTATTTGCTATTCACTAAGTGACAACTAAAAAATAAAGTCATAAAGGTTTATTATTATGCCATGTGAAAAAGGTTTATTTTCCTGAAATTAGCGCTAAATCGCATGACCTGAACTAACCAAATCATTAACAGCCAACTACACACTCAATTTTCATTTGTTTTTACGTGTAACGTTTACGATTGTAGATGTATGTAGGAGTTGATCTTCTGGATATCTCTCTGTATGATGGCGTTAGTTCTAATATGGGAGCATTAAGTTTAGGAGATGGCTCGCACCTCACCGCCAACCACCGGTTGACCTTATCCTCGCCTAATGCTATAAACATTATAAATTAGACGTACTTTAATTTCCTTATTATCGATTCCGGATTTTTTGCACAACCACTAAACTACCATATTTAATAAAAAAATAAATTTATGTTCAGTTTTAAACCCATTAAAATGTATTTCAAATAAATTATGATCGCCAAAAGATAATTCAAATTGTATGTGAACTTATGATGATGACGAATATGATAAACAGTAAAATCCGTTTAAACAATTATTGGTAATCACATGATTTACAAAAATCTGTAATTTACTTAAAAACATAATTATTTGACTTTTACAGAGATGACATTTTGAACAAGGAAATAAACGACCCACATTAAAATTAACCTTATACACAATTAAATAAATGTTTGAGGTTACAGGATCTCATAAACAACAGACAAGAACACAAAACATTTTCAGTATTCATAACCTCGCTTTCTGTTTTATTACAATTCAATATAATTTGAGAGTTACAAACTTAATGTTAGTTAAGTATCAGAAGCACAATAAATCAAAATCTGTTTACAATTTTCATATTTACGTTGCATTTGTTTGCAAGTGCATCATATGCAGCCGGGGTGTAGGTCGCTCGTCATCTAACGAGAGACAGACTAATGGCCTGTCATGTGCAGGCATGCTGGACTTATGTGCCATAACAAGGTTTGACGTAAACACAACATACTGAAGGAGAATTACGGTATTACTAAAGGAGCTAAAGTTCTTGTCAATGCCTTAAGACAATTGAATTGCCAAAATCAGACTCAGCGGTTTAAGGTGAAAGGTCACAGATTACAATCACTCGAGCTCTCTGAGGTTCGGCACATCAAGGTGCTCTCGATCATTGTCGATGTAATGACAGAGCTCTAGTTACCCACGGCAGCGGCCATGACACCCGCGAGTAACTCACTGCCGTAGTGAGGGCGTGCGAGTAATGCATCAATTTGTCCTGTTTTTTTTTTAAAGATCTTTCTCACCGGAGTTTTGGCGAGGACTTTAAGGCCTCCAGCCGGAGCAATAGGAACTACGTCAGCAACGTCCACTAAGGGCACCCCCTGCGGGGTTCGGACCTCGACTTATTGCGTTGCTAATGCTTCTTCTTCGTCTTTTCGAGTCAATGATCTCTATACTCTGTTTGACCAGAAAGTCGCAACTTAAATGGCTCTATCGTTGGCTTCCATTAAGTCCTGAAGGGTCGCGGTGGTGGTACAGGACGGGCAGGACAGAAGATGCGCCATGTCTTGAGTTAGGGCACCGCATTCACATCGTGTCGAACATTCAATCATGCCCCAATTGCTCAGGTTGTCTCTGCAGCGGCCCACTTGGGTCCGTAGTTGGTTGAGAGTTTTCCAAATGGGCCATTGCAGTTCGTGACCTGAAGGCAGTTGTTGTTGAGGAGCGACGAAAGGTGGAGGAGTGGGATGTTTAATTCTCCACAAGTCGTCCCTCTCATCTTCTGCACTTTCCTTTGCGGGAATCGTACAGCTTATAAAGCACTTTCGGCTTTTTAAGCGTTGATATTTGAACAGAGGATTGCGACTGTCTGTCTGTTTGCTAATGCTAATAAGGCAAAACAACAAGGGATGGCTGGATCTAAGTTTAGGCACATATTGTTATTGTAAGTTGAACTGGCTCGGCCCAGCTTGGTCTAGGGACGGAGGGACTCAGCCTGGATGCCTGCAGCTTATTTAGGACAATTTGCAGAAAGTCAAAATAAAAAATGATTTTAGCCTGCAACTCTTGCAACAATGTATATTGTATATTTTGTGCGAACCCATGACATTATTAATCCTCCAGTACTCTTATTCGCTTTATCTCCTTTTTTGATTATTTTGAAAAATAAATATTGCGTGTAATATACAGATATAACTTTTCATAACCAGTCATCTACCCCTATTGCACTAAGCACGTATCACACAAATGTTCAAACGCGGGAATCAAACCCGCACCTCTTCGCCCAGTGGTAGCTGACGCGTAGAACCTGTAAAACTAGTCTATTAGTTGCAAATTAACTGTTGATAATATGATTATTTTTATTATTCATTAATCAATGTAAATTACTAGCAATATATAGCAGTTATTAAAAGGCTAATAAAGATGATTTGCATTTATCCACGGACCATCTCATTGCGTCTCTAGTTATAATAAATATACTATGATATAATATTATCAACCTAGGCATGTCGTATTAATTACATTAAAATGATTATAAAATAAAGTGCTCCAACTATTAGAAAAACATGATTAACACGTTCACTGCATTATGAGGTCGAACAAACCACATGCGTTACTTCTCGCAGGTGCGGACGTCAAAATCGCATTCTCTCACTCTATGCGGGGGGCGGCCACGTTAACATTTTTATGAGTATAACAGAGACAAATATATATAATAGCTTCTCTTACAAACCTAAGTCTAAAAGCAAAGTTAAAATAAAATGAGGCTTAAAAGGCCTCAAACGCACTGAGAATTAATTAGTTTCATACAGTGCGGGGTGAGGTCTAATCTGTCTCAAAAATTGTAGGCCTCACAGCCGCACGGGGCGAGGCCCGGGTTGCGAGCCGCCCGCGCCGCTTAGCTTAGTGCCGAGATAAGTATCGATACGAAAGCGCAAACGTCTAATTCTCTTTGCTTAAACCTTCGCACCCGCTTAATTCATAACTTGACCGACATTTTGCTTGTTCACTTCTTTGCACTTTTGTTTTTTTTTTCTGTTATATCCGGTTGTTTTAAATGCATTGTGGAAAATATTGGATGTGGTTTTAAACTTTATATACTACCCGGAATATTCCAGAGTTATGTAGTACGTCTTCATTTTCGGCGAATTCACGTTAATGGCCACAGCTGTTATAATTAATGAGTAAGAATACATCCACACATTATCTCTCACACATTGCAACCAACTAAAACCTACACAAATGCGCACATAAAAACATACAATTGAATTTCATATACCCTTATGAGTACCTATGTATGTGCTTATGCACATACTTACAAATCTACCCACTAACACCAAAGCGCATACACAAACGCAAACATTCATACCGAAATGTACAAACTTGGAATAGGTAAAAAAAACGTTGGTGGTGGCAGATGTACTGATCACGCACTACAAAAGGGTGGTAAACGAAAGGGCTGCGTAGGTTGCTATGAAAAATTGAGACTGACTTTAAATAGTTCCGAGGCTGCAAAAAGACTAAAAAAATTGTTACTTTTTGTGTCCAATGTGACAAATCCTTCTGTTTGCCCTGTTTTAACGAAAAACATTTTGATAAATAAATTGTTTTAATATCGATATACCTATGCGTTTCTTTTTTCACAACACTACTCGTGACTCTAATAGAACTTTCTTTCCATGCGATGTGAGGCAGAAAAGGTGTCATATTTCTTTTTCCTTTATTCTATACCTAAATGTCATGATAACTGGGGGCGAAGCTGGATTCAACTTTAACAACTCTTTAAGTAAATAATGGTAAAATTTCAAGAAATTTCTTTCACAATTGTGTATAATATTAAAGATGTTTTAAGAAACGATTTTGTGCGGCTCAAAAGGTCCCATACGCACGGCCAGCTTCGTCAACTTTGTCTTGAAAAGACCTCATACGCACTAGCTGAAAGTCTACGAAAAATTGATCCGCAGCGAACGTGTTAATCATCCACTCATCGACACCCTGTAACAATGCAAATTACCTTCTAGATATAAGTTATTAAACCTTAACCTGTTTAGTTATTCTTAATACGCATGGACAGAATTTATTATGGATATGCTAGGAATCCTGTACGATTATGTTTTGATAAGAGGAAAGCACCCTTGCCTGGACAGTATGATACTTTGACTATAATCTGATATCGTATCGTAGTAATAAACTCTTTGTTCTAATGAGTTCTACATTACACATTAGTAAATAAACAAGATGAGGTAAACAGAAACAATAAATTGTCATAATGTGATCATCGGTTATTTCAGTTTACGCAGTTACGGAGTCACTGACCTAATGTTATATGCACTCGCATACAAATATCAATGCAGCCGCTAACGAAGCCTTCAAATTATCACCGTGTCATCGCGAAAATACGCTCTACAATGCTGGCTGTCAACAAAACTGTAACATTAGGCTCTTTGCTAAACCATCAATAGATATTAAACAGTCATAAAAAATTGATTATAGTAATTTTTCAAAATAGCTTTGGCATTGCCTCAGGCGGCTAGCGCCACAGCCTAAACTAATATCGCACTGCAACACATAATGCAGGTAAACCAAACTGGTTGTACTGTCGAGTTAGTACGTGTGCTAGTTACTCTGTGGTGTTCGGCTTTGTGATGAGCTGGGTGTGTGTCCGATATATAAGGCAGGAGATGTTCCTCGGAGTGCATACTGAGTGCAGCGAGACTCCGACACTAACATGAAGCTCCTTGTAAGTTATCAATATTTAATCAATAAATTTTAATAATCATATTAAAAAGTCAAGGCACAGCCAGTCACCTAGATCTTTACATAATTTGCAAAATCATTGTCAAAACTGTTCATTAAAAATAACTTACCATGTCCAAAAATGCATCATCTTAGTCATTACCAAACTACTCCATGGTATTGTTGTATCCGTTTTACAATCACTTAAATACTCGAACCCTCAGACACCCTCTCTTTTGGCTGACACCTAACATAACTGAGAAAGTCCACACAACAACTAATTAATCAATTGATTGATTGGATCCCGATCCAATCAATCAATTGAATCCTGATTCGTGCTTATGAGTGTTTGCCGCTTTACGTGCAGTGTCTATGATCAAAATGTTTTGTTACCTTCTGGATTAAAGTACATAGTGTAGCAATAGAACCTCGAGATAACAATTGCATATAAACGATTGTTTAGTGAGTTTTGTGTACCAACGTCCAGTTCTACCTGCACCAGTGTCGCAATCTCCAAATATCCATTATTAGTTGATGGTAAGTTCTCGTCAAACCGATACTTCTCGCGTTACAGTACTAGTTCACATCACTCGTCATCATTGACCAACCTCTTTGGTGCGACGACACTCTTCCCGCGACAGAGGCTGCAATAGACATATTGTATGACAGTAACACAGTGCGCAACTCTCGTAAATCCAATCATTAATGTAATACAATATTACTGGTAATAATCATGTTAAATAAAACTTTGTATTAAAACTGTTACAGTATCGACTTAACTCCTACTTAAGTGATTTTAACGTGCCTCAGTTAACGACGACCTGAATGGCGAAATCTTTATGGTTAACGATGCTTAGCGTCGCTAATATAATACAAAGTAGTCGTTAAGAAGGTGATATATTCATCTCGGTACTTCAAAATGTCAATATACAGATACCTGCTGATAGCTAGTGTTAAGTGTGTTATATAATTATTTGATAGACATTGTTTTTGCATTTACACTGTACCGTTTCACACTTATGTCACTAAGTTATTAAAATAAAGCCTCGTTCAGGTTGCTCGGGAAAGGCTTAAGTAATAAACATTTGAAATTGAGAGCGACTCTTTAAATCTCAAGTTAATGTGTTTGGGTGTGATGTAACGACACTTAACATATAACAAGAACATTTAAATAATTCGCGAATAACGCTTGTTGGGATGTCGAAATGTGTGAATGATATTAGTGAAGTGTAGCAGTGTATGCAAGCGCTAATTGATTCTATACAAGTTTGTTATAATCCAGATTGATCAACATATCACGTCTCTCTCAACTATTACAAACTAATTAGAATACATAAATTGTAAGCGTAATAAAATAATTCATCAGAGCTCTTAAAGCTAAGAATTTAATAACGATTAACATGTCCACAGCCCAGCTGAGTTGATCTAGATTATTATTGTTTATTTCACAACCTCCCAACCATCCTTTTAGATTATTCCAAGTACACAACTGTTAACTTTATACTCCTTAAACCGGACGTCATAAAATTATGCACAGTTGTGACACAAGCGCGCGTTGATGTCTTTTCTATGAACGAAAATTTTAACACAAATATTTGACGAAAACAATATTATTATTAATTATGTGAATAATTAGAATAATGTAAATGAGATTCCTTACAATAACAAAATAAAGCAAGGTCAGTTTTTAATATTACCATATTTTATATTTTTAATCTTACGACTGTTGACAGGAAATATACAAACACACAAATTAACTTTAAATACATCATAATATATTGTGTACATCTTTCAGGCATCTATCGTGACTCTGTGCGTGCTGGTGGCGTTCGCGTCAGCTGGCTACATCCGTAGCGGCTGGTCCTCGCCCTCGTACAGCTCGGGCTGGTCGTCGGGCGGCTACGGCGGAGGCTACGGCGGCGGCTACGGCGGAGGCCTCGGCGGAGGCTGGAGCGGCAACCGCGGCTGGTCCGGGGGCAACAGCGGCTGGTCCGGCGCCGGCCGCAGCTACGGCGGCTGGACCGGAGGCTCTGGAGGCTGGACCGGAGGCTCTCGCGGCTGGTCCGGCAACTCCGGCTGGAGCCGGGGATGGTAGACATCACATCCTGATGATGCCGACGTCCTGAGGGAGAAACACGTATGTATTCTGATACAACCTACTTTTACTTCATAACTAACAAAAACATTGACATCATTAAAGTGGAATGACAACAACAAAGAGAGCCTACTTAGACATTGTACTCGAGTCATTCTACCTGAATGGGGTATATTTAGGTACTGACCGTGTCTGTAATCTGATATGATACGTTTTAATGTAATTTCATGCAATTATTGCGATATTTGAAGCTCGTTTTGCTGCTCTATAAAACCTTAAATTTATTTCTCTTACATCGAATGTATGCAACCGCAGACATTTAAACGTTTCAATGAATGTTATTGGCACAGTGTCTGTCGATATCCATCTAGATATGATAATCTCTCCGATTAACAAGGACATGAGCATGTATTACAGATGTTCAAAACAACAACAACGGAAACGTCGCTTCACTCGTCGGTTCCATAAATCCGTTAACAGATTCAATGTGAAACAAGTTTATTTATATAATCATAATTTTGTGCCATTTAGTGTTTATACTTTAGATAGCTATAGATTTGAGTCCATTTTTTTTTTTTCAGAAAAATGTAATTAATGTTACGTAAAAATAAACGAATTTATGATCCGTAGTGATGATATACGGCCAACTATCTATACATAAAATGGATTGTAAATAACACTACAGAGTAACAAAGTATATTAGTATTATAAATCATGTATTTAGACACATTTCCAATATATTGGAGTCAATTATAGCTAATCCCAGGTGGACGGCAGACTAGTTGCGCAACCCTGCTCTGCCCGCCATGCGATGTGGAAATGCGTCTGTAATTACTTACACTAATATATTAGTATGGACAACACTAATTACTAGTTTTAAATTAAAATCCCGTCACTTTGTGGCTTTATACTTTATACTTACGGAAAATAGGCTTGAATACAGAGCTCAGTCATAGAGGTATCGTACACATAACATCACTTTTGGATATTAATAATGATTACAGTTTATGCAAATATGCATAAAGTGCATTTCAAACTAATTTTTGACAGCTTTGAAAGTAAATTTATAGTAATAAATGACAATCCAGGCTTTAGTACCTGAAACTTCCACAGTTGTGTAATAAACCTCGTGATCTTAAAAAAAGAGAGAAAATATAGTTTATAGTTTTCTAATCCCGAAATAACAAAAATCAAAGCGTAAGCCGTTCTTACAAATATTTACGAAACACGCGTATATATCTATAGATATTTGTATAGATAGATCATTTACGATTATTAATAGTAGATCGCAAACAGTTAATCAGTAAGCATGAATCAGTTCGGCCGCTCCCAGTTATAACGCGGCTGCACGGTTACCACACGACTCCAAGATACTCGCAGATCTATTCAACATTAGCAAACTGGAATCTCTCAAGATACTCACACTATAATACAAAGTAAATAATACAGAAGTACGGAAACAAACGTCATTGAATTCACAACAAACAATATTACATTTATTTAAGGACATTTCATAGCTTAATGAATTGTTAAGATATTCTAATTACGATATACTTACAAAAACACTACTTTACCTGAATAACAAGAATATTAAGTTGAATATTTTTATCTCAGAGAACAGGTTTCAGGAGATTATGATCTTAATAATAAATACGGATATTTCTTCCACTTTAAATTCTTAGCTAATTAGCGTCATTTGTACTATTATATTTAGTCTTACTGTTACTATATATTGGAATTGATTTCAAGCCTATGTAACTAGTGCGAGTAATAAAGTGTCATTTGCCGTACATTGCCTCGTTGGCCTAGTGGTGCTAAGCGCGCCTGCTACGCTAGAGGTCTTGGGTTCGATTCCCGAGTCGACCAAGGTGTTATTGGGTTTTTCATTGAAATTCTCAGTAGCAGGTCGGAGTTTGGATTTGTGCCCGGATAGTGGCAATAGGCTCGCCCCCTATTACATGGGACCTAAACATACCGGCGAACTGTGGGTGTACATTGGTACGCCTCTGCCTACCCCATCGGGGATACAGGCGTGATGATATGTATGTATGCCGTACATTGCCCTCTATGATCCATCACTTATGTCACCACAGCCTCACGGCCCTGCAATGTACTGCAGCGCGTTGGACATTTTACGCATCATCCAAATGTTGCCTGTTACATTACATTCATAACAAAAATACATATAAGTAGCTAGGTATGTCATTAAAAAAGCTGGAGCACCCACGGGAATTTTAAAAACTCGGCGCCCCTGCTTATGTTTATGTATAATTTTCATATCATTGTGGTTCTTCTGTGCCTTGTGTAGTGTGACGCAGTGAGCTCCGGATGATACGAACATTAAAGGCTACGTAACGGTAACCACACATCCTGTAATACAACCTCTTTACTGACGAGTTGAGGATCCTACTTTATTACGCTATTTGTTATTTAATTATTAATTATTGCAGCTAAGGCTTGTTTACGTTTTAGAACTGCGGTTATTGAATATTAACTTGTTTGAATACTTCAGATTGTCGTAAAATTTATAACTGTGGATAAAGTACTTATTATGTACCTTACATCAAATTAGCAATAACACATGCAAGGTACGAATTTATGTTTAATGTCTGTTCCTCTGTTGCAGGTATCGGTCCCGGTCCTAAAGAGTCTTCATAATGTCTATTGTAACCTTACTATTCTGTGATACTGTACATACAAATAAATACCTTTCTAATAATCACTAATACCAAATTATATTTATTTTATTTCTCCTCATATCTCTTCCCCTTTTAGATTATTCATTAAATATTAGAATATTTAATTAATGGAAAATATGAATACAAACTTCCTAATGCATTAAACATTATTTCCAAGGAAATCAAGTAATTATAAATGTACTTGATTTACATGTTTGCATCGAACAGGTATTAATGCGAGGAAACCAAAACAATATGTTCACACCTAAGGTGATACCTAATGCCTACACAACGATACCCAAACATACATTACAGTCCTTAATTCCCCTGCAAGGTCTGCTATCATTTAAATAATAAGAGCTCTAAAGCAAAAGATTCCAGTTTCTTATTTCCCTAATAACTGCGGTCACGAAATATCAATTCGAGTTTGGACCATTCGCGAGTTAACCTTACACAATAAACTCGTGAACTTTGCTCGACGCCCGCCGCTAGCCGCGAGCCGCGACCTGCCACAACCACCGGCTAAGGACGTCGACTCATTCCGAGATCTTTATTGTAATCGATACATTCATATTGATATTGTCCAGTTAACATTTCGATTCGGACATCCTTGAATAATAACGTTTCGGTAAACATTCAACAAGAATGTAAAAAATCCATGATGTTATGTGGACTATAATACATACTTTTCGAACTAGAATATGAAAGTCTATTATAATTTCCATGTTTCCTGCACAATGCTGATAATTATACCTTATAAGCAGTTAACCTGATTTGCAAAGTTCCTTCTATGACGCAATGACGTCAATGCATCAAGTCTCGAGCCCAGGCGTACGGGAGGCATACAGCTACAGTAATGCCCTACACTTGAATACAGACCACTCTGTAATGAGTGGTTGTCGTGGCGTGTTGTTCCCGCCACTCCGCCGCGCCTGCAGTATGGCGGAGCGCTCGCCGCGATCTGATAATGACGCCCGTTTATTATATCCTGACCGGTGGAGCAATGTTATGACTAACATCAACTAATGTTACTTTTACTCCCAGTATCTTGAGATTATTCGAGAATGTTCTTATTTCTTAACTTAAAAGTTAGTAAGGTTGTTATTTACAGTGGAGCAGGTTAAGCCTCTGAACTTAAAGCGGTAGACCTCTACCACAAAAGAGAAGGGTTGGGCGCCGCTATTTTTGGAGCCTTTATTACATCTTGACGACACTAAAATTAGCAGTTAAATGGCTCGGTTTTCAGAACGTTGTGTTCTCGTAATATTCGCATTCATTAATTAATTATAATGGCATTAAAGATCACACAGCGCCCTAGTTATATATTTTATTCATCGAGTAATTTAATTAAGATCTCGAGGCCGCAAGTCCGGTAAGTTTTGACAGTAGACATCACTGCTTTGTCTTGATTTTTGATCAATGAATCTGTGCAGTTCGAAGATTTATGTTTGTAGTGAAAGATGAACTACTTGACGCATGCTAACGAAATGTATTGGATTGCCTTCTCACTATTCATTCACAACTCTGTTAACTGATTTCTAATCTAAAAACATGTCAACAATCAAATCTGTTCCCAAATTCTAGTTTACCTAGGATCATGACGCTACGCAACTCTACCTTATTTACGAAATTCCATTCTCCTATAAAACCAGTCTCCACAAACCGCCTTTAGGCAACATTAAGAGCACAAACAACTTAATGTTCTAGCGACATACTCATGACAAACAAACACTAGAGCATCAGTAACATGGCACACATTACATAAGGCAGGCGCGCGGCGGGTCGCGGGCGCTGCGCGTGCGCACCCAGCCTCACTGTCAAGGTCACGGCGACGCGACGCAGCGGGAGAGGGAGGGGGGGGGGGGCAGGAGAAAGGCGACAGCGGCGCGGGCGCAGCAGACAGTAGGACTTTGTCTTAACAATGTGATGATTTGTGCATCTGACATGTAATGAAAATAAGTAATGAACATTTACTTTCGCAATCATAACTTTAAAGTTATTTGGTGCGTATAATTTTAATTCCTTTTTTTTCAGAGTAAATTGGCACCATATTTACCACCGTTTAGCACTGAGTAAGAATTTACGAAAAGTCATTATTGTCTTGCCTGGTCCAATTTCGACGGAGAGTATAATTTCATCATTCTAGAACTTGTTTGAATTATTTTTAGAAGGTATTTCCCAATATATCCACATAAAACAAAGAAAACAAAGGGGCAGGATTAGCATCGGGCTCACACTCAATGTAGGCTCAATGTAGGCAAGTTAACGATAACATTTAGTTCCAGTCATATAACGCTCAATCAAAATTAATTAACATTTTGATTGATCACGTTCAAACGGTAACTTTGTTAAGGTCTTATAACGTCAATGCTTAAACTCTTGTTAATTTAATCAGAGTTCAATTCACAAGTCGATGTGTTCTTATTACGATTTTGCAATTCGTTGACACTATGCCGCGAACAAAAATCATCAGTATTTAATGATATAATGTGAAATGATACCACGTAGGTACTAAGCTAAACCTTAATTAATAGCCATAAATTATTTTGTGTTATAAATTTATGCTTTATATAGATGTTAAACTAGTAGGTAGATTTATTATGTGTATGTAATAAAACAATTTGTATTTAATTCATCATCTGCCTAGCCTTTTCCCAACCATGTTGGAGTTGGCTGCTAGTTTTACCGGATTCAGCTAAATAACGTTCTTCTTCTTCTTCTCGAGTCAAAAATCCTACTTTCAAATTCTCTCTAACCAAAAAGATGCGACCTGGATGGCTCGGTCGCTGGCCTCCATCACGTCCTGGAGAGTGCAGGTGGTAGTGCAGGACGGGCAGGACACAAGGTGTGCCATGTCCTGCGATGGGGCACCACACTCACATGCGACTAACGTTGGGTCTACGATGCCCCACTTGCAAAGGTTTGTTTTGCAGCAACCCACTTGGGTCCGTAATCGGTTGAGAGATTTCCAAATGGGCCACTGCAGCTCGTGTCCTGATGGCAGTCGTTGTGCTGGAAGGATAAAGTTTGGAGGGGTGGGGTGTTTGGTTCTCCACAAATCGTATCTCTCATCCTCTGCACTATCCTTAGCGGGAATCGTATGAGCCAGGAAACACTTCCGGCTCTTTAAACGGGCCCGTGGAAGATGATGTTCATACAGAGGATGACGCCTATCCGTCTCTTGCTTGTTTTTTTCAATAAACGTTAAAAAAACAATTATGTAGGGTATTTAAACGTAGTTACCCTAGGGTGACATTTTTACTTTTCTTTAACAGGTGGCCCGTAAGGCATTTATGTAGCCCACCTGCTATACTACAGGCACCACACACTGGGTCACCAGCACACAGCGACACGCGCGAGTCCCGCCCATGTTGACCCCAAGCAAACGACAAAGGTCAAATATTTGAACTTTAAACAAAAAAACCGCTTTGTGTTTACACAAACCTTTTGCGAAAACAGAATATGTTAATCTGTTTTATGTTCACTTAATTGTTTGCTCTCCATACGTGGATAGTATAAAATTACGCTAATTACAGACTATTTACAATTAACATTCGAGCAGTTATCTCATGGCACTTAGTTATAGAGCCTTCTTGGGTGGCATTCAAGAGATTTGCAGATGAACTTATACTTGACATGATATTTACCTGTTCCAGATAAATTATGTAACAAAATATTTCTGTTATCCGTGATATGATTATATATATGTGAACTACGGTAACACCCGATATAAAAAATAAATTTAAGGTTATATTTTATCGAAAGTGTAAGCCGTTCCAAACCACAGCTGCCCACACATCGCCTGTTTCAGATGAATGGTAATCGCTGCAGCATGGCGGATGGCCGCTCTCCGGCCGCGGTCACCGCCGCCATTGCGATACAGTTCGCGACCTCGAGCGCATCTCTAGCTGTCAATGATAGAGTGGACGAAAATGAACATGACTTGGCAATATTGGCTGCATGTGGGTGTACGGAGTGGGAATCCGGTTTCCGTATTCCAATTTTACCATTATAATGATTAGGATACCTATGTATGGTTATTCTTAGTAGGGTTATACTTGTCTCTACATACTCGTATATCAACTATGTAGAACTTAGCAACCCAAAATTGAGACACTACTAATATGCTTGAAATGTCTTATAGGAGAGTACACAGACGAAATAAAATACGAAAATGTTTCCACTTCTACCTATCTATTTGTTCTGATAATATAATTTGCAATATCTGAGTAAGATGAGAAATAGCACTATAAACAAAACAACCGCTTGCTATGCATAAACTATGTAGCTATGAATCGTGCAATAAATAACAGAATATATTATAGTAAATAATACTAACACATACTTATGTATTTATTTGGCAACACACATCCGACAGAATGCAGATTGATATTATTGAGTGAGCAGTGATCTGGTTGCAATAGTTCACGGTCGGCGGCGGGTCAATGATGCGCCACACTGCATGTCTCTGTGCTTCGCGGTGATGTGTCTTCATTGATTCACATCTGATGGATTGCTTCATATGCATTTATTTGTCTGCGAATGTGTCTGATTAAGAATGACGAAGGCCAGCCTTATTTGCGATATCGGTATCGGACTCCGACACTATATCGGGAGCAAGTTAATGTATGCAACATGCATTATCAGATACAACATCGGATGTATTTTTTGCCGAGGTATAGTATCATTGCAGAATGGTTGTTTCTAAGAAAGTGAATTGGATGTTTATGAGGTAAACTATGGTACACATTGTCTATAAATTTCATGTCCTTCTCCTTTCGCAGGTCTGCTGGAAGAGATTTCTTTTAGAAATAAGCAGAACCTTTGTACATTTTTTATCTTATATCCTGTTCCATTTTTCATTTCCTGTTTATACATAAATTGTTAAATAAATAAATCCTTAATGTTCTATCATCTGGCCGTGACCTTGAGAGGTGACCTCGGCTAGCAGCGGGGAGATGTCTGACGGTCTTGTTAATTATTCTGTAACTTTAACATCTTTATATAATTCGTGTCAAGTTTGTTATTATTATGGATTTGTATGAATAATGTAGAACATTTAAATAATTGGACCATATGAGGATATCCTTAAAATGTAAAAACTCTAACGCACTATAATTCATTCTGCACTCATTAGCATATTAGTTAGTAACTGAAGCGGAATCGATGGTGTGTCGGTAACAAGCTTGACTGCGGAGTTCGAGGTCTCGGGTTCGATATCGTGGTTGGGCCTCAAAGTGATCCCCAAAATTAATGTAATTTTTACGTAGATAATCTTCTTTTATTCTAATAATCTAATTCAGAAGTAGTTTGGTGACAAGAGTCAAGATTGTAATTTTATAACATTCTCGTAATAAAATAAATTAAGTAATTATTTGCACTATACTATATAAGATCAGTCAGTTCAGAGTAGATGTATGTACGCTGCAATAGTAGGCTGCAGTGCGGTTAGTAACTACATGGACCCAGTTGGGTGCCAATAACCGGTCACATTGAAATTAACCATCAGTAGTGTAAACAAGTATAAAAATATTTTCACAAAGATTCTTACCTACGTAAACGTATTTTACAATATTTCTAGGGGTTATGCTTTATTTGTATTTTTAAAATATTTTACATAACATAACATAACATAAAATATCATCACGCCTGTATCCCCGAAGGGGTAGGCAGAGGTGTACCTATGTACACCCACAGTTCGCCGATATGTTTAGGTCCCATGTAATAGGGGGCGAGCCTATTGCCACTAACCGGGCACAAATCCAAACTCCGACCTGCTACTAAGAATTTCATAGGAAAACCCAATAACACCTTGGTCGACTCGGGAATCGAACCCAAGACCTCTAGCGTAGCAGTCGCGCTTAGCACCACGAGGCCAACGAGGCAGTAAAATATTTTAATAATAAATAATCGTTTAATTATATTTGTCCACTATGTACCACATAATTAACTCTACTAGTTTTAAAACGTTGTCATGTATATTTTGCGTGGACTAGAACCTGTATTTTATTAATATAGAATGACGGTGGCAGACTGAAAATCAAAATCACACTACCTGGGAATACGTATTAATGTCAACACAATCTCTTTTACGAGTACATAAACAACTTCCTTCAGTCACGTTTTCGCTTCAGCTCGTTAAGTTCGCATCAATCAATAAGTCACAGCGCTCATTAACAGAGTAATCAGACTCGATTCATTTGTAATCAGAGGCCGCAACAATGTTAGATTGGGATTCGCGACGCCACGCGCATGCGCAGTGCCGACACGCAACTCACGTGGACACCAAATACTTTAATATACATCTTAATTAGATAAGGTCACTGACCTTTTTGCCATTTCTGTCCCACTGCAAAACAAAGACCTGTCTATCTCCTTTCCATTCCTCTCTGGCTGAGGCTGCGATGATCCACTCCTTACCTAAGGAGAACAGGTCCTCCCGCCATCTTCCTCTGGACCTACCGCGATCTCTAATGCCATTTTTTTGGTACCCATTGAGTTACGGACTTCAAATTATTTTGATACTTACTTTGATATAGTTTATTAATATTACGACTATCACAGAGACATTAAACACAGATGTGTGATGCCCAATGAATACAGTTCTTCGCTTTCATATGGCCATCAGCTCATTGATACTATCAAACTAAGTCTTTTATTTTATTTCTTTTCAATTTATGACAATATAGGAGTCAGACTAGCAACCTTTTGTAAATGTAATGACCTCCTGCATATTTAGGTAAAACCAGTCATAACACAAAACCGGACTGATTAGAGCTTCACATGTGAAAATGGTTGATACCCTCATATTTAATAAAGCGATAATATTGGCATGGGCACAGATGTAATTAATCCAGTTGAGGGCTTAAACTATTTCCTGAAAACCACTCCGATCTGTTATAACTGGAAAGATGACTTTAACCATTGTCAATTATAAGTTAACAAAAATGATTTCAATATATCAGAGCCAGCCGTTAATTCTTGGCAAAAATGTTAATTTATGATAGCATTTACTAAACTTGAACCCACCGCGTGGGTTAACGATTGATGACCTGCTGGTGTCGCTCACATTCCAGTGCTTAGCAATTAATCACAGCTCTGACGTGAAGCCACCTGTCACTGTCCAGAGAGTACTGCCAAACGACGTCTAAAGAACATCCGTCAAATAATGAATCCACTTGTGTATCAATATTGATGTTACTCAAATAAAGGACAGACACACATAACTTATTGTATCAGTATAAGCATCCAACTCCTGAAGACCATACGAGGTGGTAACAGTATGAACCGCAGAAGTTACAGGAATGCTGGTTCACAGGTTACCTGACGTCTGAACCATGGGCCATTTTAGAACAACTGGAGTTATGATGACCTCGAACAGCAAAACAGAGCACAATGGAAACTCTGCCCGACTTTTAGACTACGTTATTAAGAACTGCAAAACTGTGAGCAAGATTCTTTATAGACATTTTGTTTGTGTACTATATCCGTTAGTAAGTTAGTAAAAAGATGTGGAAAGAACCGACTTTAATGTAGAATTACGTTTCAACGATGAGTACTCGGATGTGTGGTGTAGTAACCGGCGCCTAGCAACACACGAATGTCAGGACGAGCAAAACTGAACAGTGAAAGAATGTGAGTGGGGGTAATGAAGGCTTAGTGTTTACACAATGGTTGCACACTGGTGGGCCAACAGTGCGGATGTGCGCGTGTAGGTCGTCGCCGAGGGAAAGGTTCAGTGTCGGCCGCGGGAGGAGCGGAGCGCGCTGCTCGTCGGGAACACGGGCTTGTCCGGGATACCACACGCAGTAAGTCTGTTCTGGAACATTCCAATACAATAGCACTTCTTAAAGGTCTTTCCAATTTGCACAATATTGTAGTAACGAATACATTCTAAACTCAAACCATTTTTAACATAATGTTGGATTAGGTTAACAAAACTTAATCGTTTATGCAAGTCAACAGATTTTACAAATCAGGTTAGAGCACATTAATATGCATCACTCATCTATGTTTAGCTTTAGATCCCAAGGTGAGGAGATTTGACAACTTGTTGCAATGCAGGAAAACAAAGAATTTTAGTGCTTGGATGTAATAATGTTTCGGTAATGTGGTGTAGTGTTCCCAAATATGTTCAATTGCTCATTAGTATTTGTGTTAGGTCCTGGCTGGTGACGTCACGCGGCGCGGTATATATGTCGCCGCGACCTCGACCGCGCATCACTCATCGTCTCGACATGAAAGCCTTCGTGAGTATTACATTCTTAGCCCTAATTTCTCAAAACAAAAGTTCATCGTCACATCATCACAATCACAACATACATTATTAGAATCCAAGAAGAAAATAAAATATTTTACGTATGGGGAACTAGTTATCATGAATCTGTATCGCTATATTTCTATTTGATTGAAATAAGTGTGGGTAGTATATGGTTGTGTTCTTGTTCCCAGCTGTTACTATGCGGGCTTGTTGCCCTGACAGCGGGCACAGAGGTGCGGAGTAAGCGCTTCCTGCACGGGCTCGGCCTGGACCTGTCGAGCGGCTTCACGGGCTACGGCAGCGGGCGCGGCAGCCACGCCGGCGGCTACGGCTCTGGTGGCTATAGCTCCGGCGGATACAGCTCCGGCTCTGGCGGCTATGGTTCCGGCTCCAGCCCCGGCGGTTACGGCCTCGCCCGCAGTAGTGCCTACGGTAGCGGCTACTACGGCGATGCCATTCCGTACAATGCCTACGGGACGTACTCAGTGAGCCCTTACAGTCCGTCTGCGGGTTACGCTCCTTCCGTTTCTTACGCTGCGCCGGCATCCAGTTACCAGTCTGGTTATCCATCCGCCTCTAACTACGCGTCAGGATCCAGTTACTCGCAAGGATCTGGCTACGCACCGGGCAGCGGCTATGCTTCCGGCTCCAGCTATGCCTCAGGTGCCGGCTACCCCTCCGGGTCGGGCTACGCGGCAGGCGTGGGGTACTCGGCGGCCACGCCGCGCGTGCTCGCCGTCAGCAAGGTGGTGAATGTGCAGCGCGAGGTGACGCTGCCGCAGGTGGTGAACGTGCGTAAGGTCATCACGGAGCCGAAGGTGGTCACGGTGAAGCAGGTGGTGCCGTCGGCGGGCTACTCGGGCTACGGCGCGGGCGCGGCCTACGGCGGCTACTCCGCGGAGTACGGCGCGGACTACAGCTCGGCCGGCGCCGGCAGCAGCGCCTGGTGGTGACGTCACAGCCACTCCCTGCTCACCGCGCACTCGATACTCTTTTCTCCCGGCCTGTCACTCATCCCGGACAAAAGTGCTGTGTTTTTCCGCCCATGTTTTCAAAGGAGCATTCTGATGTTTTATAGACGATGCCCATATTTGATACAATTGTCGCTAAAAGCTTTAAAGTACCCAAAAATATAAATATTGTTACGAACATTTCTAATTTTAATTAACAATAAACTTATTTTTCCTAGACCAGCTACGCAATGTTACGCTTGTCTTAATGTAAGCAGTTTCGTTGTCTTAAGATTGTTTGATGAGCGATACTCGTTTGTCGTCGTACTTAAATATTTGTGTAGTATACATATTCGGTATATTTGCATAGAATATTCGGAAATTGTGATATATTTATTCTTAACAACTTAGTTGCCACAGTCAAGTCAATACACAAACAGTCAGAATGCTTGTGAACAAAAGCAACGAAAAATGTAGCAATCCTTTAAGTTTCATCAGTTGCAACATGCGTTCGTGAGTCCGCACAAGCCGCATACAGCCTGAACGAATGTAACAAGCGGCACACATCAGAAGACACTCCGCGCCGCTCCCGTCCTCTTCACTCACCATACTCTGTTACTGAAATGAAAAGAAAACAATTTATTTGCAAATCAGAAATAAAGTCTCTTTTACACGCCTTACCCATTACGCATTTCCGTACCCAAAGGGAATTGACGAACTCCGTGGTCGAGTGGCGTGCGCATCGGTTTCAAGGTGTCGCTAGCTCTGAGGTTCGATCCCCGGACGCGTCAATGTAGAAATAAAATTTTCTACATTGGTCTGGGTGTTTGTGGTACCTTCGTTGCTTCTGAATTCCATAACACAAGTGCAACTTACTTTAGGTTCAGGCCAATGTATGTGATGATGTCCGCATTTATTTATTATTATTATTTATTTAAAGGGTAAAAAGTGGACCCTACTACAAAGACTTCGCTGTCTGCTCGTCCATCTGTCTGTCATCAGGCTGCATCTTAAGGAACAAGATAGCTAGACAATTGCATTTTTAACCAACCAATTTTTATTATATACAACAAATACTAAAACAGTTTTTAAGTTAGATAGAGACGACATATCCCACCTACTTTTTGAATGCTGAATGTTCTCACCACACATCTACAGCATTATTTGTAGATGGACTGCTATAGGATAAGGGTTAATAATAATTCTTGCCACTTTGTATGCGGGTGATATAAGTCGACTAGAATAATTCAAAAAGTCGCGTTTGTTCACCTGGGTGATATAATTCCAAGATGAACAAATTACACAGAAAAAGTCTACTCATTTCACCCAGGTGATATCACCTGGGTGAAGAAAGTGGAATATACCAGGATAAGAGGTACAAATGTTAGTCGAAATAATACTTTAAACTAAAATCAACAAACGAGAAAAAAATGCTTAGAATCTCATTCATTTCCTTCTAATGTATAGACATCATAGTTTAAATCGAATAACCTTACTTGTCTTTCGTTTCCCACTGTGTAGTCTGTGTATTCGGAAATATTTTCACTGCCCAAATGTTAAACGTTCCTTGACATTCATACTAAATTTTAGGTGATCCTTTAAATTGTCACTTTTACGTTGTTTTGAAATAATACATTATAAATAAATATACGTAGCATTGATTTTTTTCAGTACAGCAATAAGTTCTTCGTATTTTATTTTTATTCTATTCAATTCAGTGAAAAAGCAGTGAATGAGAGTATGACAGCTAATAGAGTGGAATGGAAGGAAAAAATATGGTGCGCTGACCCCAATGGGGAAAAGGGCAGGAAGAAGAAAAATTCCATTCAGTATTAAAATAACAATAAAGAAATGATTGTTTTTTAAATGAACTTTATAAGATGCATCCTAACCACTATCGCTAGGTTATCGTGAACTTCAACTTGCGGAGCTTTACATAATGATGTAAACCTATTCGCTACGCCCGCCGCCGCCGCACGTCCCCGGCCGCGCGCAACGGGGGCCGGTGACGCAGTGCGCTTGAACACTTCATTAAAAGTATCTCTATCGTATCATACATATGGACATGTATGAATTCTGAGAAGGTGCCCACATTTACCAGAAGTTATTAAACCATATTCTTTTTTACATGAATATTATGCCTCACAATCTTGCATCCCTAGATTATATTACCTACTACCGTTTTTACTAGAAAAGCCGCCGCTTGCTGGCGACCTAAATCAAACGCTGTCATTTTAATGGAGTTGGTTATCAATAACTTAAGGCGCTGTGAATGATAAAAATGGGCCTTTCCAAACAGTTTTTTAGCAATATATAGTTTTCAGAGCAGTATAAAAATAAGTTAATCTTTAACATGTTTGTGAGAAAGTCTTTATTTTCAAAAACCGGAAAAGTGCGAGTCGGACTCACGCACCGAGGGTTCCGTACAAACCTCTAGGTATCTATTTCTTTTGATTGCGTTGACATAAACGTTTGATTTTGTTAAAGCTTTAAGGTATTATAGACCTGAGTATTTTATATGAATTTCGATTTAATACCTAAACGCGTTCCTTAGAAAAACGGCCTTGACAGACGGACGGACGGACATTTTTCCTCTTGAGGTACGGACCCTAAAAAGGATTTCAGTAAATTTTCTGGATAAAATATTTTCGTAAACTAACCACTAAAACATATTTACGGTGACAAGCATCCTTTAGAAAGTTTTCGTCGGCAGCAGAGTTCCTCCAGCCCGCTAGGAATGTCAACGTTTCTTAATATTATGGAAATACGACTCTCGCACAGACCAATACATAATGAAGTGGTCTATTTACGAATGCGACCACACACGCATTATCGCGCATGCGCAACGCGAACCTGTCGGTTGAGTCCTATTGATCAACCTACTGTCTGCGCCCGCGCCGAACATCCCGCCACTAGCCACGTTACACAAACAAATAAAAAAGTAAACCTGTTGTGGTCTAGATTCTAGATCAGTTTATGAGATTAATTAGTAAACTAGTGATCATATTAATTGATATCGCAATACTTGTCTCAGAGGATTACCGTCACAACCGCATGCGCTGTATTACTTACATCACATTTTTATTCGAACTTAATACATATACAATTATGAAAGCACATGCATTCGGTCATAGAAATAAATAATTAGAACTTTCAAAGCTGTAACAAAACCTAAACTTTCTTTAAGTCAAAATTCGGCCACAGCAAAAAATATGTGCACTCCTAAAACCTGCCACGATTTCGACGCTAAGCGATCAGCGAGATCACAAGTGTACCTACACAATATTGTGTACACACATGCGGGACAACAACAAACTTTCCTCTGCTAGACCGGACCTACGGTCAAGGACAGATGTGAATAATACACGAAACTCACCGCGTACGTAGTCCGTATAATACAATAATAATGGAAGCAACCCTCCGTCACCTGACACATTGTAATCAGATCTGTAGTTACTGCCTGTCCCGAACCTGAACTTTCATTACTTAGAAAACATCAATTATACATATACTCAACCGTATATTAGGTGTGGTTTATAAAAAAAAAAAAAAAAAACACAATTCTGTAGAGCTGTACTCTAATATATCGGAAATCATAACACTCATTTGTTATTACACAACGACGCGACGAGTTAAGCTCAAAGTCAGAGCTTTACATACTTTTCGCTCGCTTGAAATGAATGGATCTGGGTAAAAATTATCAATGAATGACAATCAGTATTTATCAACATGTTATCTTACAGATCTTTCATCTGCAATTAAATAAATTAAGTCATCAATAATTGCACCAATTGTGTGGAAATCGCAACAGGTAGTGTGTTTGGCTGTTAAAACGCGGTCCGTGTGTGAATCATACTTGTTATTCAACCATTATGCTTTGCAATACAGTTAATATTTATATAAATTCCGCGGAACTTTTCCGCTGATATAAATATTATGTGATAACGAAATGCACAGTAAAAATTTACGATACACCTAATAAACTTACAGAAATTTAAATACCTAGGACGTCCATATACCATGTAGGCTAAAGCTTGCTACTAAACTTATGATTAGCTGAAAACTTTTTTTTCGAAAACTGATTACCTTTCTACTATCAACTGACTCATTATTACCTCTCGATATCGATGAGGAAGTACCCAGCGTCTCCGTGCGCGGTGCGGCGGTGGAGCTGCACTCAGAAGGACGCGGTGTCGCAAGCGCCGCCGCGCGCCGTATATATAGTCTGCGGGAGAGCACGAGAGCATCACTCAGCAACCGCTCACAACCACTACAACATGAAAGCCTTTGTGAGTATACCACCATACTTCTGATGACCACACTGGTCCAATACATCATTTCTCTATTTCTAAACACATGATCAAATATCCTGATTTAGTAAGTAATGTGTACTTTATGATCCTGTCAGATCGTCCTGTTCGCCTTGGTGGCCGTAGCGGCGAGCGCGGCGGTGCGCGAGAAGCGCGGCTACAGCAGCGGCTGGAGCGGCTCGCTCGGCGGATACTCCGGCGGCGGATACTCCGGCGGTGGATACTCCGGCGGCGGATACTCCGGCGGCGGCTACTCCGGTGGCGGATACTCCGGCGGATACTCCGGCGTCGGCTCGCAGGTGATCTCCGTCAACAAGGTGGTGAACGTGCAGCGTGAGATCAGCGTGCCGCAGGTGATCAACGTGCGCAAGGTGGTCTCCGTGCCGCAGGTCGTCACGGTCAACAAGGTCGTGCCGGTCGCCACTGGCTACTCTGGCGGATACTCCGGCGGACTCTCCGGCGGATACTCCGGCGGTCACTCCGGCGGATACTCTGGCGGATACTCTGGCGGTCACTCCGGCGGATACTCTGGTGGATACTCCAGTGGCAACAGCGGATGGTGGTGAATACTCTAGTCTATATGAGAAACGTGATTATTTAGGCTAATAAAAATAAATTTATTTAATTTTAAAACGTGGTTTAATTATGTTATGAGACATATTACGTATCCATAAGACGATTCCCTCTACACAATAATTACTGACGACCAAATCTAAAATGTCGTTCAAAATAAACAAACAACTAGCTTTTAATTAAATTGGTTAATGCAAGTAAGTATGCGGCACTTTCAGTACTTAAAAACACATTATAACATAATGATGTCTCAAACATCAAGACTGTCTGTGTGAAATAATGTGGACCAGTTTAACTAACATAATTTCGTTTTTACTTTATTATTTCTTCAACAGTTGGCAAATGCGTATTTAAACTCTTTGTGCGTTCGTTACTAATTATAATAAACATTTGGAGATGTCCTACTCGCAGAAGCTAAGCTTTACTTACAGCGATTTGGAAACGTTTGGCTTAAAAGGCATTGATGTAGGATCCCTTATTCGGAGTGTCAGTAAAAGGTGCATACTAACAGGGGCCCAAGTCTGCTATTTACACTCGGTTCAATGTCTTCATAGTGGCGTGCCAGCAGAGCCATTTTCGGAAAATTGGTATTCTACTAAACGTCAAAACGTCAAAATTGCGCATTACAATTTGTACCAAATGTATGAACTATTGGTCACAGTCGTTGAACATTGAACCGAATCGTTCCAATGCGCAATTTTGATGTTTTGACGTTTAGTAGAATACCAATTTTCCGAAAATGGCTCTGCTGGCACGCCACTATGAAGACATTGAACCGAGTGTAAATAGCAGACTTGGGCCCCTGAAGTACTATGCTTGGAAGATTTTTAAATGTTAGAGAACTGGCTTGCCACCAGCCTGAGTGTGCAGCAGATAATTAATTTAAGGGGCCCACTAATGCAAACTTTTATGTTACTGCTTGACAAACAAACATTTTTGTATTATTTTTTTAAGTTAATCGTTTAATCAATATTGAAGAATAGTATTTTCACCGGTCCTGACAATAATCAAATGACTGCAATGACTATAGGTATAGTTATGTGTGAAAGGCCTTATGTTATGCATCAATTATTATGTTACGTTGAACTTATTGCTTGAATAACAAATAAAAAATATAATTTTACACCAAAGTTATATAATAACATTGTGGGTATATTTTCGAGCCGTTTGGGGTTGAAACGCTCGGGTCATGGGGTCCGAGCGCACGAAATCTTTTCAAAGAACTTTCCAAACGTTTGATAGAATCTACTCGTGATCAGAGGGCTGGTTTGTTCCTTGCACAGAGAATCGGCATAGCCATTCAACGTGGCAATGCTGCCAGCCTTCTGGGCACGATCCCCGCCATTGACAAGGATGACGATGAGTTCTTTGACGCCGTTTAGTTTTTATTTATGTATTTTTTAATTTTAGTATAGGTAGAGTTTGTTCTTATATTAGATTTAATTGTGTATTAATAAAAGAAATCCCATCTTATTATTCCAATGAGGTCGTAGAGGGCTTCAAATCTAGCTTTTGTTATGAGTAAAATATGCAGTTCTTGCATATCTCTTACAGAAAGCAGGCCAGTCATTGTGCAATATGCATGTAACCGTAAAATATTGATTCCTTTGTCTGGTGAAAGTATATTCCCTCACAAGAACTTAAATGTTAGTAGTCCACTAATCATAAAACCTGTTCCGTGGCAGCACTGGCGGCCTGCCCGCAGCCTGCCCGCAGCCTGCTATTACAACTCACAGTCTTGGAATACATGGAATTGCATCAATATGTCGCGCGCCGCTTTTATATCAGAACTGATTACAAGACCCTAATATTATTACCGTTTTTAAAGAGCAAAATACAGCTACAAATCAATGCAAGCATAACAATCTCCACAACATAGCAAATCTGAAATTCATGAATACAAATTAGTTGCATAATCACTTATCTACAACATTAAGGTGAAGAAATAATATAACAAGTTAGTCAAATTGTATTAAGATTATCCATATTGAGGTTACACCATTTACAAGGACAATTTGTTAGATTCATCGCCACCCTTGGGGTAGCACAATAATTACACCTATAACGTGGCTTGTAAATGCCTCTAGTGTAGCATAAATAGATTTTTAAACTATATTTTGACCTATTAAAGTATTTCACGAGATCAGTAAAATATTTATGTTTCAAGCATGATCAGAAATCACCAGCCACGAACCCTTTTGACAGATTCCTCATTGCCTCCATTTGTTCTAAGTTTGTCTCTGAGTTAGTGCACTAAATGGGATTTTCCCTCCGTATTCAAATGAAATTAAATGCATAACGTTAGAGTGGTTTACTGTGAAATCGGTGGATACCATCCATACAATAAAGCACATTCGTTTCAGCGGGGGGCTGTAAGAAAAGATACATGAAGATATAAATAATTCCAAAACAAATGTGAACTCAGCCATGAAATATAAAGATCACGGTTATTGCACAAACACTAGTTTCCAAAACAGCGGCCACAACTCAATGACTCATAGCGAAGCTGAATATTTTACTGTTCTGCGTGAGATTTAATCGAGGCAATTTATTTGATTTATAGTCGTATTCCTATATTTGAAAATATGAAGCAGAAAAAACAATAATTTTGAAATTCTCCTCACATACATAACTATTGGTTTGTTTAGACGGTTGATCACGAGTTAGTTTGGTAACATTTTTAAGGCGTTTGACAGAGCCATTAAATACTCGTACAATCATTTTTTCAAGATTAGGAAAATCAAGTTTGATAGTTTTTTTTTTTAACATTAACATTTTTTTACACTTTGTGAATATTAAAATGATATAGGGTTGTAATGAAAAAAAAAAACAGGATTTTAATGTTTTAACTTGAACATCATAATGGCTATACTTCTAGTCTAAAAATACTATTATATTGTTGTCACATATTATGACACTTTATTTAAAACTCTTTTGTTAAAAATTGTTTCTTTATTTTAGGATCTACGACCATTGACAAGGTACATAAATTTAATATATTCTGAAGGAAGTGTTATTGTTCGGGCTGCAGATCACCTCCCTACGCGATGCGGCCGGCGCGAGGACGTGTGACGTCAGCGCAGCTTGCCACCGATATATATACGCGACAGATTCGCTGATCAACATCACTCAACAACAACTCGTAACAACAACATGAGAGCTTTTGTGAGTATATATGTATAATACATATGTATATCAAACCAAAATACCTACATTTTGAAGGGAAAATCAGAGCTTTAACAGATCAACGGCAAAACTCAATTGCGAACTAGCCATTTGGCGATATTTACTTAATATTATTTTATTTATCATTAATGACCTTTTTCGTAAATTAATGAACTTGACATTTTTTTGCAGATCGTCCTCTGTGCATTGGTGGCCGCAGCGGCGAGCGCCGCGGTGCGCGAGAAGCGCGGCTACAGCAGTGGCTGGGGCGGATACAGCTCGCTCGGCGGCTACTCCGGCGGCGGCTACTCCGGTGGCGGCTACTCCGGTGGTGGCTACTCCGGCGGCGGATACTCCGGTGGTGGATACTCCGGAGTCGGCTCGCAGATAGTCTCTGTCAACAAGGTTGTGAACGTGCAGCGTGAGATCAGCGTGCCGCAGGTCATCAATGTACGCAAGGTGGTCTCCGTGCCGCAGGTCGTCACTGTTAAGAAAGTGGTGCCCGTGTCTACCGGCTGGTCCGGCGGATACTCCGGCGGACTCTCCGGCGGATACTCAGGCGGATACTCCGGCGGTCACTCCGGTGGTTACGCCAGCGGTTGGTGGTGAAGATGCTAGTCAATTTCAGTCATTTGTTTTTAAGTTTGTCAAAGAAATATCAATATTATTTAATTACACTATTTCGTTTTCATTCTTAATCCCTTAAGTAAGATACTCATATGTGTTCAGAGCGCTACTAAAAGTTGAAATTTGAAAATTAAACATAAAACAATCAAGTAGGAACCTAGGTACCAGTAAGTATGCACGCAACAACGACAAAGCTTAAGTTAAAACTTTAATAGTTAAGTTATTCCAAAGAAATTAAAAGTAAAATCGAGTTATTGGATCACACTTGAAAGGGTCCTGAAGAAATCGGATTTAACTTCGAGCTTGTGAACACTACTGACCTTAATAACATAACACCAGAACAACTAACCTTACTTAAACAAGCTGATATAATTTAACGCAATAATTACGGAAGACAAATGTAATAATTGATGAGTCAGACGAAAGTAGCGATCCTAATGGCGTGAGTCACTGTACATAATAATATAACCTCGCTACCATCCTTATTGGATTGAGAATAATGCTTATGCAATACGCATGAATTGTAATTTAAAATGAGTTCTAGCAGAAACGAAGAAGAATTTAGAGAACCTGAACAAAGTTTCGGAGATGTGAAACAAAGAACATTTGTAAAAGTGTTGGTGTAGGTCCTGTAATACTCGCTTTCTTAGTAACGTTGACTAGAACTAAAAGAAAAGTCATACATTTGTCCCCAATCTGAACTACAACTGTTGTTCGTCTGTTCGATAAGTGTATGGGATTTCTTTATTGTGCTGTTAATGCACATAAATAATAAAATAAATAAAAAATTGCCTTATTAGATCTCATAGTAGTCGAGCCACTCTGAAGTATCATAATGGAAACGACTCACAAAAGTTGCTATGGATACAAAAACTAAAACTACACGGAAGGTGCCAACACGAACTATCTACGATTTTATGAAGTAGGTTATTTTGAACTTTGCAATAAGATTTTTTTAGATTGTTACGAATAATTGTAATGAAGCCATATGAACCAATGTATCTTAACTCTTTACCAGATATTCAGTAGTACCTTTAATGAGTCTTTCTTGCATTAACGGAGCTGTTTGAAATTTCAATGTTATCCACGATTATACTATTTACATCTTTCCGGAAGTTTTGAGAAAGTGCAAAATGTATGAAGTTAACTTATGTCGCAAAGCTATACAACACACTTTTCGCTTATTTTACTGTGTTATGTTCCATCTAATTAGCAACACTGTAGTCGTAGGTAGATAAAGGCGAGATTCCAAGCTTTTCTAATACACCTCCCCCGCATAATCACTCAAAATTAGAACCATTCAAAACAAATGCACAACGCACACGTAGACTTGAAGCAAGGTGTTGTAGATAACAAAAATGTTTCTCATGCGGGGATCGAACCCGCAGCAACTCGCGCTCAGTGTAATTGGCGTAGTGACCTATTTACCACTCGACTGACCTAGCAGTGTGTGGTGGGTTTTACTTAGAAATAAATCTACGTTCAATCCAACACACACACACACAAAGAATGTGTCACAGTCATGAATGTACACAGCTAAGAAATTACTGCCCTAAACTTGCGCGCTATAAGAAGCGTATGAAACGTTTTTGTATGAAGCATGTTTTTATAGCATAATAATATATAATAAGTATGTACTTAGAAATATATAGGACAGTTTATCAGTTGTTTGACTACCATAACACAAGCCCTGCTTAGCTTGGGATTACACATCCGTGTGTCCGGCGCCCCCCGAATATAAAATAAAAAAATATAGTAAATCTAGTGGTGTCGATTATGTTACTATAATTTGTGCTATTCACTTGATTGTCAACGATGTGTCAAGAAAACCCTATTCATTCCTTCTCTTCTTTGTGAAAAATCAGGATTGACTGAAAAAAATGGCTCCCAAAAAATAATAATGTCTTCTCCCAAAAATTTCTTAAAAGTAGAAAGAGAGAGTGAGCCTTGCCAAAAACTCATACACAATGCCGCTATAATACTGACGAAAATAGTGTTGTTTGAGGAAGTTCATGACAAGCTTTTTTTCTGCGTCTATTATTATTGTTACTATCAGAATTATGCCAAGTTTCATATTTTATTTGGTCACAAGGTTGTGAAACCTATAGCACCCTTTAGGGTCGGACAGGGTCTTCTTAACATATTGTATATTACTGATATTGCACCATGGAGTCTTAGTAACTATGACCAAAAGAGTAATGGTTATTCTTTTTATGTTTAAATCATTTTAAAATATATTATCATTAATTTAACACAATTTACTATGTTATGCATTTTTTTGTTTATGCCGAAATATGATCAAGGAAGCGTACTTGAACCGCTACGGAGAGCAACACCCTGCGCTGTGAGCTTGCTGCGCATGCGCGAGGACGCGGTGTCGCAAGCGCCGCCGCGCGCCGTATATATAGTCGGCGGGAGAGCACGAGAGCATCACTCAGCAACCGCTCACAACCACTACAACATGAAAGCCTTTGTGAGTATACCATCATACTTCTAAAGACCACACTGGTCCAATACATAGTTTATTTATTTAATAATTTATGTACACACAACACATTAATAGATAATATTTCATATTTAAAAATTATGTACAAAGGTACTGCTTATTTCTTAAGAAATTTCTGCCAGCATAGTTCCTCTTTATCTAAACACATGTCCAAATATCCTAATTTAAAAATAATGATTTAGTAAGTAATGTGTACTTTATGATCCTGTCAGATCGTCCTGTTCGCCTTGGTGGCCGTAGCGGCGAGCGCGGCGGTGCGCGAGAAGCGCGGCTACAGCAGCGGCTGGAGCGGCTCGCTCGGCGGATACTCCGGCGGCGGATACTCCGGCGGTGGATACTCCGGCGGCGGATACTCCGGCGGCGGCTACTCCGGTGGCGGATACTCCGGCGGATACTCCGGCGTCGGCTCGCAGGTGATCTCCGTCAACAAGGTGGTGAACGTGCAGCGTGAGATCAGCGTGCCGCAGGTGGTCAACGTGCGCAAGGTGGTCTCCGTGCCGCAGGTCGTCACGGTCAACAAGGTCGTGCCGGTCGCCACTGGCTACTCTGGCGGATACTCCGGCGGACTCTCCGGCGGATACTCCGGCGGTCACTCCGGCGGATACTCTGGCGGATACTCTGGCGGTCACTCCGGCGGATACTCTGGTGGATACTCCAGTGGCAACAGCGGATGGTGGTGAACACTCTAGTCGATGTCTGTGAAAATAACTTTTATTTAAATTTTAATAAAATAAAATATTTAATTAAAATACAGTTGTATTTATTAAATCCCCAACGAAAAAACTAAACACATAGAATTTCATGAATATGGTGTATATTGAACGATCGTGAAACGGACCTGAAATTCTCTACATAAATGTACCTCTATCGGTAAATTAAAACCGATAACTTACAACTCTACAATTTCTTGAATCATCGCCGTTTGGCTCGACTAGGATAATTGACGAGTAAGTTCAGATGTAAGTTTTTTTTAATTTAAATAAACTTACAAACAATAGCATTGTTTTTCAGACACATTGTATGCGAATTATCCATTTTGTAAATAACTAGCCACACACACAACTGCTAATCTTTTAATCCTTGAATGATATTCGAAAAGTCTAAAGAGATTATATTATAGACAGGTACTTAAACTACATATTTTTGAAGTGAATGTTCCATTTTTAATATTGAACATTTTTCAAAAATCATTATGTCCAGCGTGGTCCGTGGGTCGAATGAATCGAATGAATACTATGTGAAAGAAGCGGTTACTTGATTGCCATTAAACCTACTCGCCCCGAGATTAGAATGATCTTAATTTAATCTTACAAACAAGGCATTAAAATGTTCGGCTTTCTTTCCTTTCCCATATGAGTGTTAGCAGCACGACTGATCTATGGGCAGTGACGTCACGACTTCTAAGGGGCAGGCGTACGGCCGCTTAGGGCTCTCTTGCAAGTGGGCCAAAGTTCGGTCAGAAGCACCCTAGCTAGCTACAGTGCTCCTAGCTAACATAATGTATCCCCATACATTATGTTTGCGCTGCTTGGGTGTATAAGACCCAAAGAGAGCACACTTGTTTATTTTTTAGGAAATAAATCTATTTTATACCGGAGGAGAGCAGTTAGACTCATAACAAAACAACAACACAAACATCGGTAACCTTGAGACCGACCGAGGTCACGGCCGCCTCTCTATTAAGCGAAATCAAATCACGTATTAACATAAATTATAACACACTTCAGTTACATTCGCAGATTCGATGGACACATCGATAGCAGCTAAGTGAAAGCGGTTATCTACAGAATCCAAATATTAGAGGAAGCTTTTCAAGATTTTTGTTATAAATATGTTAAAATGATGCATTTATTTTTGAATTTTGCAGTACGTAACGATGAATCCATTATATAATCCAATCCTTAAATAAGGTTTTACTTGCCGGCTTCAGGTGTCTGTAGATTTTTTTAGATAAATATATAAAAACTAAGTCTTGTTCTTGTAAAAAGAAATGTAATTAAACGGAAAGAAAAAAAAAGGCATTACTCTACTATTTAATAATAAGTTTAAAAATAATTTAAACTTTAAACAAAGATTGCCATCGAGCCGCAGAAGACAATAAAAACCTATGTAAAGTATTATAATGACGGAATATTGTTGTAGTCTTATTATAGGCATGTTATTTTCAGAAGTCAGTATATTTAAAAATTATCCGGTTGCCGAGCTTTTCATACTGGCCATCAGCCCCCCAACATGTCGCAAGCGCGTCTCTGTCACCGCCCCGCCCCGCGCCCGCCCGTCCGGTCCACTCGACAGGTTGCTTTTAATGAAACATTATACGACAACACTTTATTAAGAGAATCTTACATTGAGACACGCGTTACTCCACATTTCACAAGTCTACATCCAGCTGTAACATAACCGTACACTAAGTCTAGTCGCCTCGCTAACTGCCCCACACATTCCGCTCCCTTAGGCAACGTGCACTAATATCTGTCGCTTTTACAGCAGTAGGTACGCGTATGCTAGGTCTATCTCCCATCTAAACGGCCGAGGTCAGTGTCGACACCTCCCGAATACGCTATTGTAGTTTTATGATCATGAGTAAGTGGACAGGTTGCTTGCTGTTGTTTTGTTGTGAGATCGCGGCGGCGATAATCTCCGGCTCTCGGTGATTCACTCTGCTGACCGATACATCGATATCAGATAGTATAGTTACAAGATATAAGCAGTTAGCCAAGCTCTACATCAAATAATATCTTTGTCTGCTCTCATTATCTGCGTATCTTTAATCTTTAATCTTTCCTATTAACACAATTGTGAAATCGTAAAGTCGAAACCACATCAGCTCTCCTTTAATATTAACTTTAACTTAAATCATAGGTAAGGTAAAACATAGGTTAGTTTTGATCCCATTTTGAACCCAGATGTGTGAAATAAGTTTGAATAGTTTGGACAATTTTGTAGAGTTAATCTGAATTCACTGTTGAAGTGTGGTTTATAGCACTTGTTATCTCATTAGACATTCAATTATGTGTCGGTAGATTGTACTAAGTTCTTATTAACGCTAATGACTTGGTGGTTTGGGCACTTCAGGAGGATGTGCAAATGGGGATGGGACTAAAATAGCTACAGAATAACAATCGATAGAATTAAACACGCATCTACACGATAAAGAAAGGTCAAGCTTCGTAATCACGTATGTAATGTATCTATTGTAATGCAGCGAAAATATATTTACTATCTAAACAATAGGCGGTAGAAATAGGTACCTACAAAATCAATAAACAAAAGAAGCTGAAAATAATTTCATCTATGAGATCTGAGGAAGCTGATATAAAATAAATCACGATCACAAACAGCCCTACTCTGCAGCCGCCGCCGGCCATCAATGACGTAAGTGAAAAAAAATGCATTTGAAAGGCGAAATTAAATTGAATAAAGGAGCAAAAATTATGCACTGATTAAGATTGATTGATTAACAAATGCGCAAACGCCGAGATCGCTGCTCACTTCGAGTTTAATGGTTTCATAATTGCGCATACATTAGTATTAATCCAATAATACTGAACATGTGCTACAGCACACTTTTATTTAGTTTTATAACACCTTGATACTATTCTCTGAAGTATTACAATATCGTCTCGAGTTTGTCGGCCAGACAGGAAACGTGCAACATTTAACTGATCCGTTTGTAGGCTCTAAATGCAAAAGTAATGAGATTAACTTTCGCAAATGACTGACTCACACAAATAATCTTGAGTTTACTATAAACTGGGATACGCGGTCTGACTTATGAAGTCAAAACCTAACTATTCATAACAGCATAGCCATAGTTATATCTAGAGCAGACCATTGGTTCTAACTTTGAAGAAGTAAGATCCATCGCGTGACGTGATCTTTGGTCGTTTCACGCTTATCAAAGGCGTTTTCTGCAAACAAAAAGTATAGGGAAGAATAAATATATGAGTTCATCTTTAAATCCCAGGTGGAATGAAGTAATACTTGAAATATGTCCAAATGTTGCAGTATAGTTCTGCACAAGGTCTGCTTGTAAACAACCTCGCATCCATTTTATATGAGTTAGGCCTCGAATGATCACAAACAAAATCAGTCCATATTTTATGTTTTACTCATAAATCAAAGCAACTGGTTTAGTTACCCGATGTAATCAACCAAGACTGATGTAAGTTATTGACCAAGCGCCTTTTTGATAGAAAAGTGTTGAAGGGATTATCTGCAAATACATTAAGATTCTGTATCCTCCTAATTTTCGAACTTAAATAGCTTATGTACCAATTCCTGATAGGTACCTAAATAAGTGATGAAAATTACGTTAAATCTGATTTTCATTTTTTACGTACAAAGATTATTTACTCTACAAAATTATCCTAAATAGATCAACAATCCGCTCTCTTAATAACAGAATTCCCCGTATGGCGAAATAAAAACAACAACTTTCAACATTTACCAACAAAGTAAGTTAAATCTTCACGTGTTAACTCTATCGTGGAACTCTCATTAGCCAAACGGAAGACGTGAATTATGAACTAATATATAAATAAACTGATAAATGATTTAATATTGTTTAATTATACTTCCTAATCCCACAGTGAAGGTCGGTGGCCGGTGAAGTTTGGATGTTCCTTGTGGTCAGGAGAGACGGACTGAGGCAAGGACGCGGTGTCGCAAGCGCCGCCGCGCGCCGTATATATAGTCGGCGGGAGAGCACGAGAGCATCACTCAGCAACCGCTCACAACCACTACAACATGAAAGCCTTTGTGAGTATACCATCATACTTCTGATGACCACACTGGTCCAATACATCATTTCTCTATTTCTAAACACATGATCAAATATCCTGATTTAGTAAGTAATGTGTACTTTCTGATCCTGTCAGATCGTCCTGTTCGCCTTGGTGGCCGTAGCGGCGAGCGCGGCGGTGCGCGAGAAGCGCGGCTACAGCAGCGGCTGGAGCGGCTCGCTCGGCGGATACTCCGGCGGCGGATACTCCGGCGGTGGATACTCCGGCGGCGGATACTCCGGCGGCGGCTACTCCGGTGGCGGATACTCCGGCGGATACTCCGGCGTCGGCTCGCAGGTGATCTCCGTCAACAAGGTGGTGAACGTGCAGCGTGAGATCAGCGTGCCGCAGGTGGTCAACGTGCGCAAGGTGGTCTCCGTGCCGCAGGTCGTCACGGTCAACAAGGTCGTGCCGGTCGCCACTGGCTACTCTGGCGGATACTCCGGCGGACTCTCCGGCGGATACTCCGGCGGTCACTCCGGCGGATACTCTGGCGGATACTCTGGCGGTCACTCCGGCGGATACTCTGGTGGATACTCCAGTGGCAACAGCGGATGGTGGTGAACACTCTAGTCTGAATAAGTGAATAATGTGATTCTTTTTATTTAATTTGTACAATACATATCGAGTTTTTATTTTTTCTTAACTTGGTCGTATTATTACAAACCTAAAATAACCCTCTGACAGAGTCTCAATTAATAGGTGATTAACAATTCGAAGGACCCATGATAGAAAAACAAGACAAAATCAATTCAAATTTGTGTATTGTCAGGTATTAGACCATAAAAAAACAACAAAGACATACACAAAATAAATGCTAAATTACACGAAAATTTAAATTAAAAATAGAATAATACAATCATATCATCATCATCATATCAGCCTTCTGCAGTCCACTGCTGGACATAGGCCTCTCCCAGAGAAACGCCACAGCGCACGATCTTTCGCCCTTTGCATCCAGTTACTGCCAGCTGCCTTCTTCAGGTCATCGGTCCATCTAGCCGGGGGGCGTCCTGCACTACGTTTGCCTAAGCGTGGTCTTCATTCGAGAACCTTCCTGCTCCACCTCTCGTCATGGCCAGCCCACTGCCACTTCAGCTTGCTACATTTTTGGACAATATTAGTCACCTTGGGCTTATGTCGTATGATCTCGTTCCGGATCTTATCCCTTAATGAGATCCCCAACATAGACCTTTCCATAGCACGCTGAGTGACGTGCTGTCGGTGGGCCAACTTGACTGTCATGTTCCACGTTTCGGCTCCGTAGGTTAAAACTGGTAGGACGCATTGGTTAAACACCCGGCTTTTCAGGCACTGCGGCAGTGTCGACGTGACGATATGACGCAATTTCCCAAATGCTGCCCAGCCAAGCTGCACTCTTCTGGAAATTTCCCGCTCGAAGTTGTCTCTAACAATCTGTAATACTTGCCCAAGTAGTGCCCAAGGTAGACGTACTCTTGGAACATAAACAAAGAATACTTTAAACTAAAATAATGGACATATGTAATTATGCTTAGTACAGTACTCTCAATCGATATTGAATATTTATTTTGCTAAACTATCTTCCCTTGCCAGTTGCCTAATACTTACACGATAAACAAAGCATACAAGCATTAATAGAGCGGCCCTGATACGATCCTGAAATTTTCCATTAAGAAATTTGAGTGCCTGTCATAACAGTCATAGCAATATAGGTAGACTGTGTTTTGCAGCTAATTTTAGTCAGGAACGTACTACTGTAACGTCTGTAACTCCACACTTTATAGTTGTAAAGTATAAAATTGTGATAAAACTTAATTTAATTCCAAACTTAATTTAATTTCAAAAAGTTTACATATTTCTGATAAATTTTAGTTCGTCCTTTAATAATATGAGCACGAATGATAACACTTGGCAACTGACATAGGTAGGTTAGGTAGGATTCGAAAGTAATCGCGGACTTATTCTTGTCATGTCAATAAAAACGGGATGAATATCAAGCAATGCCATCCAGGTAGCTAGCTTATGTTGTTAATCATATTGATACACAATATTATTTATCAAGTACAGCTACAACACCTCAGCACCCAGTATTCTTAATAAGGATCAAAAGTGGTAAAATTAGGGGTAACTATTGTCTTCTAAATAACGAGTCAAAATCGTTAACCTTAGCTCGCGTTTACGTGCAATTTAAACTCCTCGGTATTCTACGTACAGTACGATGCAAACTTAATGGCGGCTCTGAACACGAAGCGAGTCGCTGCGCAGTAACATACTTATGCGCCAGCGGGGATGCGGGGCGAAGTACTGCGCAGCGTTTAGCTAACTTCAGAACCGCCATTAAGTTTGAATCCAACTATACCTAAATACTTCTTATAAGCAGTGTGTCAACTATCGGTAGTAAGCGTTAGCTGACCACAAGCTATCAACACGAGCAGTGACAGTCTCAGCTTATGTCGCGCCAACCGATTAGGATTGCCCTCATTACAAACGAATGACGATATCTATCATCTTGGTAAATATATGAGTCGGTCTTAAATCCAACTCAAGCGCAGGTTTACTATGACCTATACCTTTATGATAATATATGTAAACCACACCACAAGCACCAGCAACTCGAAAGCAGTCATCATCATTATCAATAACAACAGATGCGGCGGTGGTGTCGGTGGCCGGGCGGGTGCCACGCCCTGTCTCGGATATGACATTTTCAAACAGAATTATTCATGCACATTTATGAGTTGCATAAAGCTTCTCATGAGACATATTGTCTGTGGAATTTGAATACCAACTAATTAAAAACTAATTTACACATATTTCATGTCAGTCAATGCTCTGTTCAGTTTAAAAAAATAACGTGTGGTAACAACAAAAAAAAACGACCAGTTTTATTCTGAAAGAGATCATCGCAGTTATCCGAGGGCTGGGGATGAGCCTCCAGCCACCAATAACAAAACTGATTGAAAAGGGCACTGTAATATTTTGTAAATACACTTCACTTAGTATGTATGGCGTACGGTGACCAGTGTTAGTAGGTATATGTGTTTATTATCAGGGTATTAGCATATCATGAATATTTAATAATATCAGTAGGTATAATGGGCAAAATGTAATTAATGAATTAAGAGCAACATTTTTACACATATCTATTCAGGACTATTTCTTAGCAAACATTAACAAATATTTGCAATAGAGACCGGATTGTATGCATTTGCATAAATATTTGCATATTTCAGCCATCAACGTTTACTGGGCACTACAACGCCTCGCACCCGAGGAAAAACATCTCTTCTCGCCAAGCTCACCGCACACATCTCCGCTTTGGTAGTCTTCCGACCTGAAAAAGAGCACACAGCCTCGCGGGGGCGAAAAGTGGCACACGAAGAGCCGCTTCGCTATGCTGAATGTCAGAGGAGGAACGGTTGGTAAGGTGGATCATGTATGTCAGATGATGGATGTTGTGGCAAAAATTAAAAAAAGGCATGCTGAGATGGTTTGGCCATGTCGAGATAATGAATGAAGAACGATGGACGAAATAACTGTATTAGGCAATGGTGAATGAAAAAAGCCCAGCTTAAGGGTACCCTAAACCGAAGAGCATGTATGAAGGAATATTAAGGTGGATGGAGCGAAACAATTAGTGTGTAAGGATCGTATCAAGTGGAAGTGGTCTCTACCTACCCCTACAAGGGACAAGGGCGTGATTATATGTATATATCATACATATAATCACGCTACTTTTAGTATGTAACTCTTTTAGTATGTAACAACACAAAACATCAGAAGGAGTAAAATTATATAATTATAAATTCGTACCAATGTTTAATACAAATCAGCAAAGAAAGACCAGTCCAATTGATTGTCGTCACGATGACAATCAATTTGCTAAGCTAAGCTACCTCCCCACCACTTTTCGGGCAAGTCAGTTCAACCTTTCTTGTAAATAATGTATCTAACACGACTTTCTTTTATAGATATAATCCTGTCCCTAGTTTAAAGGACCATATAGTATTGCTTCGTGATTTACTAACTTACATTACACAAACAAAACATGTAAACAAGGCTTTCAGATTTTTACAATTTATTCTTTATTTTTACAAATACTTAATTAAGGACAAGCACTACGCAGGAAATAGTGCTTCCGAACCTGTCCTGTAAGACGCTCGCTGTCCTACATATTGTAGTCCTACAAATCTAGTATTTCGGCAGCCATGAATGATTGCATTTTGCTTCCTTTCACCATAAATATGTCAGTAGTGTCGGCCGCCGCCACACCTGCCAGCAGGGGGCTGGCGGTGTAACCTACTGTTATAACTTAGTTTTTGTTAACTCGGCTGCCACAACATATCACCGCGCGTGCTCGGACGCGGCCTAATTAATGGGCTCCCGCGATGTTTCCTACTTCCACATTCATACCGCCACGTCATGACGCAACCCGATCGTGCACTCACATTGAAATTCTTGATTTCTTATTAAACTTAATTTACTCATTTTTTCAACACAACACCTGGTTCATACATTCAAGCGAATGAAATGGTTGTCTGACGAAAATACACATGTATTATAACAAATAGAGATGTTAGAGGAGCAACCGTGCGTCGTGTGTCCAGACGACACGCTTCTGGCGAGGGTCGGCGGCGGCGGCGGCGCGGCTGCTCTCGCCACCATCCGCCGCGACGTGCTACATAAGTTATTCAGTGTGATCGAATGTGATGTCACGCGCTAAACTGCGAATGGGCCTATTTAATTATAATAAAACATGAGATTGCAACAATGGTGGCGGTTTTTGCAAAATTTTGTAACATGTCGCATGTACGCGTATAAAAGACAATAGTCTCGTGGTCCGTGGCAACAGTTGTCATTGCTCCAGCACACTCCACAAGCAACATGAAGACTTTTGTGAGTATCTTACCAGATATGATGGTTGGCGTGCCACCATACAACCATAAGCATGTCGACTCAATGAAAATCTGGGATCTAAAATAACTCACACTAAGCTTCTCCTTTTCTCCCCATTTTTTCTCTCAAATTGTACACGAATAATTGGCACTGGTATAAAATGATTCACTTCAGGTTTGCGTGGTCCTGGTATGCGCGTGCGCGCTGGCGGCTCCCGCGCCGGAGCAGGGGCGGCGCGACAGGCGCTACTCGGACTGGGCGCCGGCGCTGGCGCTAAACGCGTACAGCACGGGGCCCGCGCTGCTCAGCCACGCGCCGCTGCTCTACTCCTCGTCCGCGCTCATCCACGAGCCTGCCATCGTCTCCGTCAAGAAGATTGTCAGCGTGCCCAGGGTAACAATGAATCCTTTCCGCTTCAGCTCAACAAACCTATTACAGACCCATTTTCGTTTACATTAAGGGGTGTTACTGTTAACGTTGAATGCTATCTAAAGATACATCATGATATAAGCTACTTAACATATGATACATTGCGTGGTGTGTTCTGCAGGTGGTGTCCGTGAAGAAGTATGTGTCGGTGCCGCGCGTGGTGGCGGCGCCCTACATCAGCCACTCGTACGCTCCCTCCTACTCCGCCGGCTGGTGGTGAACTGCATAGTTTATATATTACAATAAATATACAATTAATATAAAAGCCCTGTTTAATTTCATCTATTGTTCTGAACATTAGCAACCTCACTTAAGCCATCCTTAAGTATATTTAGTTTATTTATACATGAGCAAAATCCATCGCAGACAGATGTTATTCATGTTACTTACACCAATGCTTATTTAAAGCACTGATGATGACACCTCAGCGAAAGAAACATACGAACATTTAAAAAAGCACGATTCTAGCAGAAGACAAATGACGGTAAATGAGATGGCCACCATTATACAGAAATGCCTCACAAAAGCCTCTGCATACTTACATTAAAGCGAGCAAGATAGAGACCTAAATAACTTTAGGTACTAATGGTCAACACTAAAGTAAATGTTGTAAGCTACCCACGTTTCGAAATTCTTAACTAATAGTCAGTCACATCATCTCGTTAATAAGCTGTTATTTTCAAAATATAAGTATTTAATAATTTACTAGAATCACATCCTCATCTTCCACCTGTCTCGATAATATATTTAGTAATTTTGATGCTAATAGTAAACAAATTTTAACTGACATAACATCAGACCACTGTGGACAATTAGCTAGTTTCCCACATTTAATCTTAAAAAAGTTGCGTAAAATTATATGTAGACCGTACACTGTTAGTTGTTGTAATCGTTTTAAAGAGAGGGTTGTTTCTAAAATAAAACCATCAATTTTAGAATTTGAAAATCCTAACGACATCTTTGGAACTCTCTTTGACGTTGTTAAAAACGAATTTCAAAAATCATTTAAAACTAAAACCATAAATGTACAGAATACGACAGCTCCATTTAATCAATGGGCCACAGCTGGTATATATAAAAGTAGAGCGAGACTATATGAGTTATATGGAATGAAAAAATATAAATTTGATGAGCCATTTTTGAAGTATGTTAGACTTTACTCTAAAACTTTTAAACGAGTTTGTAACATGGCCAAGGCTAAGTTTATTAGTGATAAAATAAGACAATCGAAAAATAAAATTAAAACGACCTGGTCAATTATTAATAACGAAACGGGTAAATGTACCAAACGCGATAATCAATTAGAGATAGCTGATAACAACAAATTAATTAGCGAAGCAGTAGATGTAGCTCAGTTATTTAATGACTTTTTCGCTAACATTCCTATAGCCACAACTTGCTCCTTACACTCATCCACGGTTGCTGCGGAAAATCTAATGCTAACTTGCGCCCCAAAATGTCACTCAGTATTTACTTTTCAACATGTCACCGTACGGGATGTTATTACAACATTCAAATCACTCAATTTAAAAAATACTGGCGATTTTTGGGGTATTTCTGTAAAGTTATTAAATGTTATCATAGATAATGTTGCTCCTTATCTTGTTGTTACTTTTAACAAGTGTGTCAATTTAGGAATATTCCCAGACCTCATGAAGTACAGCAAAATTATACCATTATTTAAATCTGGTATTAAAAGTGAAGTGAGTAATTTTAGACCCATATCAATATTACCCGCATTTAGTAAAATCTTTGAAAAGTTGATATTGCAGCAATTATTAGGTTTTTTTAATGTTAATAAGCTGCTTCACAATGAACAGTATGGTTTTACAAAGGGTCGCTCAACAACTGATGCCGGTGCAGCTTTATTAAAACATGTCTATAGCGCCTGGGAAAACTCACAAAATGCCATAGGAGTTTTTTTGTGACCTTTCCAAGGCGTTTGATTGCGTTCATCACGGCACACTTCTCGCTAAACTTAAATATTATGGTATACAGGATATAGCCCTTAACTTAATGGATTCTTATTTAAAGCAGCGCCTTCAATGTGTAGATATTAATGGCGTAAAATCTAGGCCACTTCCGGTTACATTAGGTGTGCCCCAGGGTTCTATACTGGGTCCTTTCTTATTCCTGGTATATATAAATGACTTGCCGTTTTATTTAGAAGGTATCTGCAAAACTGTACTTTTCGCTGATGACACGTCTCTCATATTTAAAGTTAATAGAAATAGTGATAGTTTTGATCACATTAACAGTGCACTTTTTCAGGTAACAAATTGGTTTACTGTTAATAACTTAGTACTAAATGCTAAGAAAACAAAGTGCATTAAATTTGTAATGCCAAACGTAAAAAATCTAGGTCCAAATATAATTATTAGTAATGAAGTGCTGGAGACTGTAGAATCGACAGTCTTTTTAGGTATTACAATAGATAGTAAACTTAAATGGGCAGCTCATATTTCATACCTCGCAAGCAAACTAAGTTCAGCAGCATATGCAGTTAGGAAAGTTAGGCAGCTAACGGACGTGGATACAGCTCGATTAGTGTACTTTAGTTACTTTCACAGCGTTATGTCCTATGGCATTCTGTTGTGGGGTAAGGCTGCAGACATTGAAACAATATTTATTCTGCAAAAACGAGCTGTTAGGTCCATTTACCAGCTAGGCGCTAAGGTCTCACTTAGGGAGCGTTTTAAGGAAATTGAGATTCTCACTGTTGCCTCTCAATTTATTCTAGCCAATATACTGTATATTAGACAAAATATTCACCTATACACTAAAAACAGTGACATACACAACATTAATACTAGAAATAAGCATAAGTTATGCACTACATCGCACCGGCTGCACAAGGTGCATAACTCTTATATTGGACTTAGTATTCGAATCTACAACAAACTGCCTCCTAGTATTTTAGAATTACCATTTAATTCATTTAAATCGGTAGTTAAAACAAGGCTCTGTACGAAAGCCTACTATACATTAAATGACTACTTAGTCGATAAAAACTGTTGGTCGCCTTGATAGTCACAAGACGGTTCTGTGCGGAATTTCAGGGATAATCTATTCCTATTTTTATTTTTTATTTTTTTGTTTATTTTTAATTTTGACTGCCATACTGATAGTATGTTACTATATTTTGATACAATTATACTATTGTATAATTAACTTTTATTATTATTATTATCTTTTTTGAATTGACATATTAGTTTATCGAAACTTATTATTGTTCCAAATTGATTGGCATACACTCTGTATGCAACATTATATTGTTTAATTTGTTTTATTATTAATGGAGTTATACGCATGTACATTAATGTACTATTTTAATGCCGCTTTGATAAGGGACTGTGCAGTGAATCAGTGCTTGGGTTTTTTTTTTCCTAATTTGTAAATGTTTTCTTTAAACCGGCAGCAGTTTCGTCATGCTCCCTTAGTTGTCATTGCCTGCGGTGGCGTCTGGGGTCGGGTCTCCTCCTTCCCTCTAATATGGCGAGGGAGGGGATGGCTGACCCTTGCGTCATACTCGTGAACGGGTGCCGCTTGCGGTGACTGGTCGTTCTGCTGACCTTGGTCACCACGTAGATATAATAATTTTTACTCTTTTATAGTATGATACCCATCTACCTTAACTACTCGTTCACTTTGCACGGTTCCTTATTTTTTATTTTTTTTTATTATTTTATATAATTTTTATTGTAATGACAGCGTGCTACTGGGGAGTTTGTTGCGCCGTTTCTTCTCCTCAGCCAGAGCACTTAGGAAGCGGTGAAGGGTGGGCGTTTTGGGGTCGGTTCATATCTGGCGGTGGTAGCGTGTCGTCGGTCGCGTGGCGCTGGGGCGGGCGGGCGCATGATGGAGCATTCGGCCTTTCACACTGACCTGACGCGTTGGTGCGTCAGGTGTGAGAGGTTGGATGTTTTGTTGTGTGTTTGCTCGTTCTGGCGTTGCGCGGCCGATGTTGCGCGCTGCCTTTTCCGCCGGATATGAACCGACCCCTGGGGTGCTGTCTTTTGTAAAAAAAAAATATTGACGTTTAATAAGTGCTACTTTGTAGCCTAAGTTAAATAAATGATTTTTGATTTTGATTTTTGATTTATACATGTAATGAAAATCACTATACTTAGCATCGCTTACTGCAGTAACTGTATCCTGCTTCGAAGCTTGGATTTTTGTTAGCTGAATTAAAGCTAAATATCTTTCATAACATTTAACAGATAATAAAGAAAAGCAATACAAACTATTGTGATTTTCTTTACATAAATATAATTAAGTAGCTGGTAGCGGGACAAAATCCACACATTTGCGAGAAACTGACCCCTGTAAGCCATAACCTGAGAATTTTGGAAGGCATTAATAAGGATACAGGCATTGAGTAATGCTCGAGGATCTAACATGTATGAACCAAGTCGTGTCATCGTGACGTCACCCCGCGCTGCTCTCCATCTTAACAAGCACACCACTTGCTCTGGTTGCTCAAGTGCCCGCCGATGTGGGCAAGAACATATTAATGCGAAAAGCGTCCGCCGACACGGCCAGGTTGCACACACCATTGATCTCTGTGCATAAGCTTTGCTAGTTTATTAAACCATTGGAGGCGAAGGTTCACGGATATAGACCGCAGTGTCAGTCGAACATTCTAACTAGTAAACTGTAGAGCCACTCTACTAAACAGTTCATCAGAACACCTACACAGGAAACACAATACATTAGGCAATTCATTGAATTCCAAAATACTTGTTATTTTTTTACTCATATTTCAGTAGTAATTAGTGGCTGGTGTCGCACGCACCGACGCGGAAGGAAGTGCAGCGCATGCGCCCGCGCCGCTGTCAACCCGCATACGAATGCACACGCCTCGACCACATATAGAGCTGGTAACTAGAAACTTATTATTTTATAATGATTTCGATCAACAAAATTTAATTAATATGATAAATACGTTCAAGAAGGCACCGTCTTAAACTGAAGGCTTGACCTTCAGTTAATGACTTACGGCGGAAGAAACTTAGATAAACTGAAATAGTTACAAAACTTTGGCTAAACTGGACGTTGTGCTTACAAATTAATTTTGAAAGCGAAGTTCAGCTGAGCATCGATAGGCTAGGACGGCAGGTCGCGAAGCGTGCTGACGCCGGCTGTCACAGGAAGTGCACCGCTGGCTCAGTGCGCGCCCCGCGCATGCGCCCTCCTGCTGCAGCTGAAGTGGCGCGTGCGCCGCCACCGCGCGCCAGTTGTGCGCGATACCTGCTGCTGGCGACATGGAACCTATCGTGAGTCCACGTTTTTACTCAATATAGGTTACCTTAGTAAATACTGTGCTGAATACAAAAATTATTACCACAGTAGTTGTCTGTGATATTTCAAGTTCAGTGATACCAATACCGGTGTGGATTAAGATACGTTATATTGATGTCCGGTGCAGCAGTCAATGCCTGCGCTCAGGCTAACTGCAAAGATCTCTACCAAAAAGAAAACGCTATATTGCAGGCCTCTCCTTACTTATTGCACATTTAATTACACAGTTAGTAAACAAGAGTGCTAAACGTAGTATTGACAAGAAATGTGCTTCCAGGTGTACCTGTTGGTGTTGTGCGTGTGCGCAGGCGGTCGCGGCGAGCCGCTGGGCGAGACGCTGCGGCGGCGCAGCGACTACAGCGTGTACGCCAGCGAGTTCTCGCGCGAGTACGAGCCCTACATGTACGCAGCCATCCCGCTGCACGCGCCGGTGCCGGTGCTGCGCGTGCTGTCACCCGCGCCGCTCGCGACGCGCGACCGCCGCTACGCGCCCTCCGTGCAGCACCCGGTGTACGCGCGCGCGCCCTACCGCGAGCCGTACCGGGAGTCGTACCGGGAGTCGTACCGCGAGCCCGAGTACGCGTCCGCGGAGTACGAGTCGGCGGCGTACGAGCGGCCGCAGCAGCCGCTGTTCGCGGCGGCGTCCAGCGCGCCCGAGGAGCCGGCCATCCTGTACGCGCGCCCCACGCCGCTCGGCGGCTACACCTACCACCGCGCGCCGCACAAGCCCAGCGCCAAGCGCGCGCCGCCCGCCGATGCGCCCTACATCATTCGAGTTCACAAGTATAGAATCGTTAAGGAACGGTAGGCGAGGGACTCTTGTTGTTATTTATTTCCCCCATATTTATAACCGTGTAAATACTACTTATTCGTGATGTACTTAATGATTAATTAAGGCTACATTTAGTTTCGTTCGTAAAACTAATACTTAGTAGAATATAAGTTGTGTTCATTATTATATTAAATGGATGTGTTGGACTTTTTCCGCGCTTTCTGTGCTGTAGTACTTTTAACATAAAAATATTGAGTTATAAAATACAAAATGTAATTGATGGTTCAGGCCCTGATCTAGCAAGTCTCTTTAATCGGTGGTTCATTAAAGTTCCATTTGTTAGTGTACTCAGTACCAAGAAAGCGCAGTTCAAGAACCAACTATAATATTAACTATGAAATAAGGGTTTTATTTATTCCATCTTGAACTTGTTTATTTTACACAACAGCTGCAAAATAATACCATCACAAAACAATATGGTTCTAGGTTCAGCTTAAAAATAATACTTAAACAATAAAATATTCGTTAGTGACTCACGACTTCACGAGACACGAAGCATTGAAATAAAAACATATTAGAAGACAAGAAGAACATAATTATGAGGTAAAAAGTGTCAAGAAAGAAATTGTTTCTCGTTTGATTTCCAGTTTCCTATATAAATAAATGAGGACAACATCACATACATTGCTCTGAACCCAAAGTAAGTAGTTATTAAGCACTTGTGTTATGGAATTCAGAAACAACGACGGTATCACAAACACCCAGACCCGAGGCAATATAGAAAAGTGACTCGGGATCGAACCCGGGACCTCAGAGCTAGCGACACGCTAAAAACCGAAGCGTAAGCCACTCCACCACGAAGGTTGTCAAAAATCTATATAAAGTGTATTTTCTATAATATAATAATATATATAAAGTGTATCGGTGTAGGTACAGTCTTGTGGGATAAAAAATACTTTTGTAGATTTCAATTATAAGATGTTATTTTGAATACTTCAACATTTCTTTGGAACACTGGGGGACTGGGGGCTCGCAGGCGTGTTTGCTTGGGCCATCAAGAAGTCTTATTCCGTCACCAGGGACAGGGGAAAGTAATGAGTAGATAATATAAGATGGTAGGTACTGCTCATGTAAGGTTTCTGTAGACATTTTCATTGACTAGTCAGTACTGTAAATATGATTAGAAAGATGTGCGTCGTACCCATTCGGGCCTGAAATGCGCCGGTGCGCCACCTTATAATTAATACGATACATAAGCTGATTCCCCCTTAGCGGAATTTAATCAAGTTATGTTAATTTACTACAGTTAATTAGATATGCAGCTTTAAATGAATTAAAAGGTAATACAATAACGTTTTTTTTTTCTTTTTTTAGATTTATTTTTACTATCGTAGGTATTATGTTTGGTATTGTAAAATTTTATGGCATATGATATGATATTCGGGATAAAACAATATTATCGTCGAAAAACATACCTTATCTTTAAAGACCAATATCTTTAGTTTTGTATCAAACCAATGATATTCTCGACAATTATTTATTTAGAATACGGAGATTATGGAGGACTTACAGCTAATAAAACTAAACAAAAAAGAAAAACATAGTTACCAGACAGCCATTTGCTGAAACTGTGAATTCGTTCAGGAGCTACGATGCCACAGACAGACACACATTGTTTTCATAACTTGCGGGGCGTTCATGGAACTAACAGTAAGAAAACATTAAAATGATTCTATGTATAATAGAATTATGAAAAGCATCTGAATAAAAATTGTCATAACAAAATGTCCGACGACGACTCAACAGTGTCCTCAAAAGTAAAAACGCGATAGTGATATACACCGTCGCTCTCGATTCCACGAAAGTTCTCTTTTGTCACAAACTCAAACCATTATACTCTTTGTAAAATATTGTATTTTTTAATGATAATACCACGGAACAGAAAAAACAAGTGGAAGTGCAATACGCTAAAATTACTATGGGAACCGCTGTCGCCAAACTCACACAAATAATCCGATAATAACTTACTACACACTACGCACTACAACGAAATAATCCGTATGATTGGTAGTTTTAAATTTTGACAAAATTAGCCTACATTTTCTAAAAATAAGGTTTATTTTGCATTAGCAACAATACGTATTTACGGTCTACAGTCGCACTAAATTCGATTGACGAGTTAGTTTTGCTACTTGACCATAGATGGCGATATATAATCAATATAAACAATTTTCAACTTAATTGCTTTAGACATACGGTTGACAATGGCGTGACTCTAATGCGACTCGGCCAAGGACACACCACGTATTACATTTAAATTCTTTATCGATATCGATAGATACCCGATTTTAGTTCAAATACGATAAATACAACTCGTTGGGAGTACATTTATTTATTTGTTACACAAACCGCTGTACCTTTTAAACCATTAATTAATAGACACACAAGACTGACAGACAGATAGGTAAAGGGCCATGCCTAAGTTTCATAGTGATTTTGGCCCAGAGTGCACACTTATGATATGATATCTTAAATTTAATATAGATTGTCAACATGTAATTAAAGAAGGAATCAGATAAATAAAACTTCGGGTTTTACAGTAAAAATTCGTCTTTAATATTCCGCATATGTTGAAATTCTCATGATTCTCGTGAATTAAATGGACTTTTTGCCCTGAAACTTGAAGAAAGGAAGTGCAGTGTCGATTTCACGAGTTTTCATCTATCCACCGGTGGATGAATCAGGATTTAGCTTGCCGGCCGGCCTCCCACAACGCAAGGACGCACTCTCTATCCATTTCTCTTTCATGCTTGTGACTTGGGGAAACCTGAAACAAATTTTTAATGAAGGTTAAAAAATCTATTACCTACTGTTTGTAACACTCTGTGTGTAACGTCTCAGTCATTAATAAATTATAATAATTATGTTACTATTTAAAACATTGATTATATTTTTGCTTTATTATACCACTTAAACGACCATAAATTTACTTAATATAAATTTCGTGTATGAAATAAGGCGACCTCATACCTATATTGTAATGCAAAACGAAATAAATAAAAATAACTGTTTGGGTAAAGATAGTTATTCCTCGTATCGACATCAATCGACAAAAACAATTTTCAACTTGACCACATTACTTTCTAGAATGTTCTATGGAAAAAAACAATCGAAAATAAACTTTGTCTTTACTGCATAACGTTTATTTTGACTAACCGTTCTATTAAATTTTTGTAAATTGGAAGAAAATAAGATTTTTATTAGAAAACAATAAAAATCGTACTTACCGATGATACGAAATACCTCCATTTGTAAGATTTCTTCTCCTACTATCATTTTTGCACGCTAAAACGGAACAATGCTCGACGCGATGACAGACGCAACTGGGATCGGTTAAGCGCAAGTTAAGCGTAACAACGCTTAATTGTGATACGCGTGCCACGCCTACTTAGCACTTCCACCTGTTTTTTCTGTTCCGTGGATAATACTGTAATTTTATTTCGTTGGCGGTTTTCGATCATGGTTTCGATATCTGTAGCATCTCTAGCACGTCTGTGGTTTCGAACGTCGAAATGTCAGATACTCAGATATTATGACAAGACGTTATTAATGTTGATTCTGTGATCAAAACTGACGGCGGCAAATATTATGCCAATAAGGAAATAAACCGAATAATGATAACATACTGTGGCTGGAATCGGAAATAAAATATGCCGCGCGTTAAAATAGATTACATTGTTAGTTTTAGTAGTGAAGATCCAGTAAGTTACTGAGGATAACCTCTCTGTCATGTTTACATAGCAGCGACTACAGTAATTTGCAAATATTATTATTCAAGTGCTAACAATTTGTAAACAAATATTTAGTAGAATTATTGTATTGTATTGTATACTGCACACATTTAATGGATGAGTATTCTGACACATGGGCCAGGGCATTCCACATCTGTAGCACAAGTTTTTTATTAAATATTTAATTCTCTTTACATAAGAACAAAATGTAGCAATTTTATAAATAGAGGCAATAATTTAAACCACCATTAATTATTTTGACCTACATTATTAATCATACCTACTATTACCTACTTAACAATTAATCACCTTTCCTTGGTGTTGTAGGAGCACCCAGCAAATAACTTGCTGCACAAAGAGGTGAGCAAGAAGAAATGGTTGTGCTTGAAGGGAGAGACTTCATGCTCCGTGGTGTTGCAACTGGCGAAGGCCGTGAAGGTGAGCTTCCTGAGAGCTGCATTATGTGCCCAACTATCATGTACCAGTATGCTGTACAGTAGAGTTGTGTAACTCATACAAGAGTCACCTCAAATGTACCATACACAATGACAGAATGTCCCATCACCTCAAAAATACATTTTGTCCCACTTTAAAAAATGAGGCATGAATATGCTTGAGAATGTGATCTTGGTATTTGAAAAGCGCGAGCGTTTCCGTCGTCTTGCTTACTTGTACTGTGTGTGAGTGCGCAGGACACAATCCGTGACAAACGCCTCAAATAAGGGTTTTTACGTGAACATTCGTTATCTTTCGGTTGTTTTAATTTGTATTGATGCACCGCTACAATTAGTGAAATTGAATATTAAAAGAGTTGTACTTCGAATCTTTATTGTAATAAGTATTGCATACTTGGATTAATGTTACTAATGTATCTGTGGTATTTCAGTGTCCCACCTCATTTGAGGTGTTACATTGTCCCACCTCACAATTCGAAATGAGTTATACAAACTCATTCATATCGCGTGTCCTACCCAACTCTACTGTACAGTTACTTAACTTATATGTAACTGAAGTAGACTTTGTTTGATTTGGTGATTTCAATAGATATCCGGGGTACATATTGGTGCCTACCACGCAGCATTGGTGGAGGTGCTGGTGGCCAGGTCTGAGACATCCAGTGATCAGTATCAGGTACAATGCCATGTCTAATAACATAATTAATGCAAGAGTGTAAAACAGACTGTATTGTCTTTCTTTTCTTTGTCAGTATGTCAATCAAGATCATTTTAAGATCTGATGCATACTGACAGATTATACCAAGATCATTTTGTTTTTTAATAAATGTTAATATAGGCACAACCTATTTAATTTTATAATTATTAAACAGGAGAAATATTGAGTCACCGAGTCTAAAATAGAATTAAAACTTTGTGGATATATTCCATAAAAAATTAAAGCTTAAATTAGACACAGGATATGCAAATTCTATATTAGGGGGAAGCCTTTGTTCAGCAGTGGATGTCTTCCGGCTGATGATGGTGCAAATTCAACCTCATGAGTAGAGCATGTGCGGATTGTGTAGGTGTTGGTGCCGAGCAGCGTGCTGGTGTCGCGCGAGGAGTCGCGGCGCGGCGAGGGCGTGTCGCGCGTGCGCTCGTTCGCGGCCGAGCAGCTGCGCGAGCCCGCGCGCGCCCAGCGCTGGGACCGCGTGCGCGTCGTGTGCTCGCAGCCCTACAACAAGCACTGCAAGGTACACGCCGCCAGTGGCTACTGCACCTCACTTTCTAACTGTGCTACTTTACAACCTGGCATAATACATAATTTATGAAGTATGTGCAATCACACTGCTGTTAATTATACATATATTTTTTAAAAGCCAGCTTGTCTCTTGTCCCCAGTATGGCTTGTCGTTCGTGCACATCGATGAGGCGGAGAGCGCAGGCGCGGGCCCGGCCGTGCCGCCGCGCTTGCTAGCCTTCGACAACTTCTCCTCGGACGAGGACGAGTTCAAGCCGGGGGAGCTGTTCGCCAAACATCTGCAGAAGCACTCTGCAGAGACTATGACTACCACTAAACTTGATACAGGTAACTTCTACAGTTTTTTTTTGTGATTTCTCAATATTCGATTTGTGTGTGATATTAACCATTGTTTTAGGTGCACAAATAAGACAAGCAACATCACAAGCTTTAAAAAACATATCAGAAACCTCTACGAAACTAACGAAAGCTACCATAAGCAAGCGAGACAAAACCACCGCCTCGCGCGTAGAAGACACCGATCGCAACCGCCCCGTAGCCACACCGCGCCGCGACGTACCGCCTGCCTCGCGCGAGCCCGCGCTCGCCCAGCGCCCACACACGCCCGCGCCGCGACACCCGCCCCACGCTGCGGCTGACTCGCCGACACGCACCGACACGCCGCACCACAGACCTCATACGCATCAAAATGACCGGCAATCCAGCACACATAAACCTGACAGTCAAGAAAGAAAACGAAAGCGATCCAACAGCCAGGAAGATTCTCCAGGTACCCACAATGTATTCTATTCTGCAGAACATGACACAGGTTTATACAGTATAGTGTAACCTTAGAGTATACATAATAATATGAAACTATAGAGTTAGCCTATCAGAGTTTTAACCGTAAGCACTGGTGTGAACAAGTGTTGTCTTGAATTATGTATAAAGATGGAGCTTGCCGTTTTAAAAAATCTATCTAAAACACTAATATTATCCTAACAATGTCAAAACCATCGATATTTTCTTATACAAGTTTCTCGTTGCGCTAAAAATTAACTTAAATGGAAAACGAAATGTACATGGATCAGACTAAAAACTGGTCTCGCTTGGCACAACGGGAACCTAGCGATAGTAGCAGTCTATGCATATAGTACGTCGATGAGTATAACATATAATGTGAGTGTCATATCCCAGGCGAGGTGAGCTCGGAGCCGCACACGCTGCTGAGCGATGTCGTGTTGGTGCTGAGCGGGTACGAGAACCCGCGCCGAGCCGCGCTGCGCAACACCGCGCTCGCGCTCGGCGCCCGCGTGGCGCGCGACTGGGGGCCCGGCTGCACGCACCTCATGTGAGCACATCATGCCAGCCCGAACTATACAAATAGTCTTTTGATATTCGTGCAATAAAAATGTGTTTTTGTAATAATATCGTGGTGGGTGGCAGCTGCGCGTTCCCGAGCACGCCGAAGCTGCGCGCGCTGCGGGCGAGCGAGCGGCGGGGCGCGCCTCCCGCCCCCGCGCCGCGCGGCGAGTGGCTGGAGGCCGTGAGCGCGCGCCGCCGCCGCCTGCCGTGGCGCTGGTTCGCCGCCGAGCCCGCGCTCTGTCGCCCCGAGCCCACCGCGCCTCCAGCGACACACGCCGCCGCCGCCCTTCAAGCTGCGCACCACGATCCTGACACAGGTCATCATTCTGATCCTAGCCCTCGTTGTCGCGTCATCAATTTTTTTTATTTTATTAGGGTACAACACAGTATATAATACAATAATCTCAACACTTAGTCAATAGGAGTAGCATATATACTACTAACGAACTATTATAATATTACAGAGGGCGACACGGACGAGGAAATCGAAAAAGTTTTACAAAAACAAAAGAAACATCGAGCGACAGGCGAAGAAATCGTCGGGGGAAGCCGCGACAGTGAGACGACAAACCAAAAAATCGAGAGTGAGGGAGACGGCGACAGCACGGAGGAGGAGGCCCCGGCGCCGGCGTGCGCGCGGCGCGGGGGCGCTCTGCCGCCCACACTGGCCGGGGCCACCTTCCGCGTGCTGGGGGCGGGGGCCCCGCGCGCGCGCCTCGTGCGGTACGTGCGCGCCTACGCCGGACAAGTACTCGAGGTCACTACATTTATTTTGTTGTCATTACAAGCAAACACTCTATTATACAAAAAAGACATACTCTTCTGACCGTAGGTACCGCGAGTTGCGTATTGTAAATGTTCTGTCCATATTATAATTTTTGTTTCATTAATTTTCACACATGGATGGATTCTTAAAACATTCCGGGTGGTCCAAGTGAAAGGTATTTTCAACGACGTGTGCAGGAGGAGGCGTTAGAGTCTGGCGTGGCGGCGGACTACGTGCTGTGCGCGGGCGCCCCCCCGGCGGCGGCGGCGGCGGCGGGCTTGGCGGGGGTGTCGGCGGCGTGGCTGGCGCGCGCGCTGCGGGAGGGGGCGCTGCCGCCGCGCGCCTGACGCGACCCCACTACACCATCATCGCAACATTCTCCTTTAATAAATGTTACAGCTACCTGAATTCATTACTTATTTTATCTTTATCGTATATGCCAATATTTAGAACCCGTGCGGGCGACGTCATAAGAGAACAAATGCTTTTGATGAAGATGAAGTCACCATTTATATAAATATTCCTTTGCACTTAAACCACAACATTTATAATAACTGAAAACAAATAGATTTTTGATTCCTATCCAATTCCGATCGCCAGAATAACGGACTCGAATTAAAAAGAATACGAAAGCGGGTGTGACTCAGCGCCTTCATCCTCTCTCCTATCTTTGTATATATAATTCTTCTGTGAGTGTGTATGTCACTGGACTTCTCTCAAACGACTGGACCGATTTTGATAAAAAAAATTGTGTGTATTCAAGGGGATCTGGGAATGGTTTAGATTCACAATTTTGTCCGCTGGACAATATTTTTTTTCATAAATTTTTAATTTATTAGTAGTTGTTGATTTTGGAATTTTTAACATTGGATCCGACAGACGGCGCTACCATCGCAGTGTCAAATTTTAAATAATATTCGAAAAAAAGTTTTGTTATCATTGTGTTATTGTAGACCATGTGCTGGATCAAATATTAAATTAAAAGGTACTGAGTGTTTTGAGAAGAGTTTTGAAGTGTGCCTAAAAAACTATACATTTTGCGAATTTATTTGGTATCAGCGTTGCACCCAAGCAAAGCCGGGGTGGGCCGCTAGTTCATTAATAAAACTTTGCTGTGCACGACAGGGTCCATAATTAGTTCGATGTTTTAACATATCAACAATTTGTACACATTATGGAATGCAATAAAATATTGAGTATTGATATAATAAAGGCATAAAACAATAATAATTAAATGCAAAAAAAAAACATTGTAAAATTCTCTAACTTTTTTTCTCTAATAAAGTAATTAAACATGTGGTTGTCATTTATTAGAAATAGTAGTAATAATGAAATAATAGACATTGCAGACAGTTTATGTAATTATATTGTGGGTGAAAATAAACGTGTGTGTGTGTGAGCGGTGGGGCCTCACTGCGACGTGAGCAGCGTGAGCTTCTCGTTGAGCTGCAGCTGCGTCTTGATGAGCTGCGCCAGCGTCACCACCTGCCACACAACGCGGACAGCTCAACATATATTATTCATGCATTATATGGGAAGCTGAAGACATTGTACTTATTCATCGACTTTTAGGACATGAGTCATTGGCAACTGCTACGCTAGAGGTCTTGGGTTTGATTCCCAAGTCGATCGAGAGAAAAACCCAATAACACCTTTATTGGGTTTTTCTATTAAATTCTCAGTAACAGGTCAGAGTTTGGATTTGTGCCCAGTTAGTGGCAATAGGCTCGCCCCCTATTACATGGGACCTAAGCGTACCGGCGAACTGTGGGTATACAATGGTATACCTCTGCCTAACCTTTCGGGGATAGAGGCATGATGGTATGTTATGTCATTTAATTATTTTAATTTAGGCGATACCTGGTCTGATTATGAAAACGCAAATAGGCTGTGGAAACTATGCAACGAAACTTTAATTAGAATAAGCTTTATTCGAAATATAAAAACAAGGTTGAGTATAAATGCATAATGTACCATGAGCAGGTCCTTGACGCTGGAGGCGAAGGCGTCGGCGAAGGTCTCGGCGGAGAGGTTGGGCACGGAGTTCACCAGCTCCAGCAGCTGGCGCCCCGCCGCCGCCTCGCCCGCCGTGCCCGCGCCCCCCGCGCCCCCGCCCGCGCCCCCCGCGCCCCCCGCCTCGCCCTCCGCGCGCGCCGCCAGCACCTCCTCCACGTACGCCACCACCTGCCGCACGACAACATCTTACTTAACCTATTCCATATCAAATCGTTGGATATTCAATCCCACTATTAGTTCTAGACATTAGGGTGGTTTATAGATCTATAAGTATGATTATGCGACTATGTTATAATAGATTACTGACTTGGTCCAGCAGGCCTGACAGCTTCGCCGCGGCCTCGGCCACCTGAGCCAGATCCAGCATGGGCTGCACCTGGCGCGAGCGCCCACCGCCACCCATCGTCTTCTGGCATAGGTTCAACCCTACGATCTGAAACATTATCCCAATTTTTTAAAAGAATAGATAAAATACTATGAGAATAACACAATAAGGACCCTACAACAATAAATTATGAAGCTCACCCAGAACTTGGACACCTTATAGCAGATTTAGATAGTGAGTGGGAGGGGTTACCTCGGGCTCGTAGCAGGTGAGGCCGACGTCGATGGGTGTGAACATGCAGCCCTGCTTGCCGCGCGGCACGCCCAGCGCCACGCACACGTAGGCGCGCAGCCCCATGCGCGCGCCCGCCAGCGACGTGTCCAGCGTCACGTGCACCGGCTCGCGGCACTCGCGCGCGTAGTACTCGTGGATCACTGACGAGTGGTTCGTCACCTCGTTGCCGGTGGCCCACCAGCCTGCGACCGTCACATTACATCATTGTGCGTCTTTTTATACAAATCATAATCTTCCACAATTAAAAACAATAACCATGAAGAAGAACAGGATGTTCCCACGGTAACTCAAAGACATTATGTGACAATTATTATGGCTCTTCTGCCACCAGCCATGTTTGTCTTTCATCAATTGTATATTTAGCTTTACATTATAAAGAATATGTTTCAACTAAATTAATATAAGCCATTGCTGTCTTAACACGGGATAAGAAACAGATATTTTGAAATGTCTAAATAGTTTAAGCCTACAACATCACTTTTTTTAGAGTACATGTTTCTATCTATAGACAAACATATGTGGAATTTTTAGTCAGAACAAAATATTGTATGTGTGTGTATGTTGTCTATCCTTTTTTTATTATGCACTCATGAATACTAATGGCCTATAATATGTTTAGTGCTTTTTTAACATAATGAAGATCAATTCTGTTAGAAGCTAAATGTTTAATACTGCTACATGGCACCACATTGCCAGGTCCAGCTAGTATTTCTTATGGTTATATCCTAACACAGTAATTCACCCCAATAAGTACAACAGAAAGAACAGTCAATTATGAAGCATAACATGACTGAAACATATTTCTTATGATTTATCTCAGGTATATCTTCTTTGACGGGCCTGTTGGTCTAGTGGTTAGTGACCCTGACTGCTATACCGGACGTCTAATCTTTGTGTTGAGCATGATTATTTGTTCAGTGTCTGGGTGTAATTTATCTATAATGTGTATGTATTTAGGAATATATAAGTATGTTTATCAGTTGTCTGGTTACCATAACACAAGCTCTGCTTAGCTTGGGATCAGATAACTGTGTGTAAGATGTCCCGGAATATTATTTAATTAATATTATTATCTTCATCACATCTCATCAGAAAATGTAGTTGCGTTGCATGTGCTTATACTACTGCAGAGTAGTGACCATTCTTTACATAGTGTGAAATCATTGATCAATTTGACTCATTACATTAAATATCTAACTGAACAACAGAAACATACTACTCACCCACTATGTTCTCTGAGGCATTAACGCGCCTGTTCAGTTCGTACACATCCATGGCATAGTTGAGCTCCGCCTCCACCTGGTCGGCATGTTCCTTGTGCGGCACGCAGAAGCAGTTCGTCACTTCCACGATACCTTTGTCGCTGGTTCCTATGCATCACAATAACATAACCTCAAAACTCATGTCTTTATTTTTCAAATTCTTTGATAAAATTTTAATTTTTTATTGCTTTGGAATGAATATAAATAGTCACAATCAGTATAGGAGTCACAATAATATTTAAATTAAAGAATTTTGAGATCGAAGTATAGCAACGATGACGAATAGCTATATCATGCGGTATTTGCAATATTTGCTAAAAATATGTAAGAAACACAATTATTACCCAGCAATGTGCCAATGACTCTATGAGAATCTGCATTTCGGCGCTCGTAAGCATCCACAATTTGAAATAATACTACGGGATGAATCTTGACACTTAAGTTCAGCGCCATGTTGGTGACAAGAAGAACCACAGACTACAGATCACGGAGCAAATCATCACAGTACCTACATTAATGTAGGTACCTACCTAGGTAATAAAACATAACGTAGTGTACAAAAATCTTTTTATATATAAAATACTATATATCAGCAAAATCAAAAAAATCTATATATGTATAAACCATACTTGCTTTTATCAATTAAAGACTTATTAAAATATGTAAAAATAATATAAAACGCAACCAGCTTCAAAGAAAAATGTCTACAACCACCTGTAAGGGAGCTCTATCGAAAAAAAATACTACAATGTAGCTACTTGTAATATGTTTCACTTTTTGATATTCTTACATGTTAATATGTTTCACTTTTTACATGTAGTAGGTATAGAAAGTGGTCGCAAGTCTTCAAGTCAAGTCTGCGCGCGACTGGTGGCGTGCTTAAAGTTGCCAGCCCAACTAATATTTTGTCTCCTTTATTTTAGGTAAATTTTGGGATGATCTTTGGGATTTAGGAATATGTTATTATTCTAATTTAATATTATATATTATATTCAAGTTAATTATTTAGGTATAAGTATATTGCAACAAGCGTAAAACAATAAAATATATAATAAAATAAATAAAATTCATTAGTTGTCATTCATTGTCAATAATTTATTCAAAACTAGGTAAATTTGGTATAGGAATGGTCCTGCAGTCTTAGACTAATAACTAACACCTGCAGTGGACAAGATGGCGGTCAATGATTAGTTCCAATTTTGGCCGCGCGCAGATTTATCTTGCGCGCAGTATAGTTGCACGAAAACAAAATGGTCTGAACTGAATATTTTGTTGGGTTATGTCACACACAGCCAACTGAGCCTAAACTAGGCGAGCCTATATTATCGCAAAACAGACAAAATATATAGGTTACTTTGTACATACTTATTATATTTCTCTATGTACATACCATCACACCTGTATTCCACGAAAGGGTTAGGCAGAGGTGTACCAATGTTCATCCACAATTCCCAGTATGTTTAGGTCATGGGATCTAGACATACTGGGAATTGTGTGTGCACACAATTGTATATTTGTACATACACATTCTAGATAAATAACACCCAAACAAAGAACTAAAAATTATAGGTACCTAGTTATCACACAAAAGTATTCTAGGCGGGAATCAAACCTACGAACTCCTGTGTAGAAAGTCAGGCAGCTCGCAAGCTGAACTGTTTGTTACTGTAATGCTCGTTCGTCATTCTATTAAAAAAAAAAGATCTGTGCAATAAATTAGCCATAGAATCAGACCATCCTCTCTTGTCTTTATTATATTTGTGGAAATTGTGAATACTTATTTATCAAAAGGAAAGTAAACACGCAGAGAGTGCATAAATCATTATGCTCAACTCTTTCCAACTCAAATCCTTATAAATTTATTAAAGTTGTATTAAAGTTTTACAGGGCAGCCGTGGGTCAGTTGTTTAGATTGAGCTGTATTAGAGCCTACTCAGCCTATGCACACAACGATTTTTAATCGGTTAGAGCGTTGACGCGTATTTGTAGCGATGTGCACGCATATCAGACTTGTGTTTGAATAGAAACAAACGCTATAAGAACGCGCGTGTGTATCGATACAGACGCGCTCGTTCTTAAAACACCATCAAACATTACTTTGTTTATTAGATATAGTTTTCATCAACTTATGAATGAAAAGACAAATTAAATCAGAGTCGGATATTGACTTGTAATTAAACATAGCACTAAATCACATTTCATACCAACTCAATTATTTGATTTAGATCATTTGGTTATTTATCAGCTGGTGTTGGTGTAGTATGTATTCGAATACCATGCATCTCTGCTATTTCACTCTTCAAGGAATCAGTTACTAGGCGATGCTGTTTTACTCGAGACAAACCAATAAATTCTTTAGCTTCTACGCTCACCTGAAACATTAACATAATAATATGTATTGCGCAACAGTGATAATAATGAAGTGACTATACTTTTATGTCTCTTCAGAGGGTAGCCTGGTGATCTGTAGCTCAGGTGTTTTACCTGGTACATACACCAGTCTCTAATAAGAGCCTAATAACCAACCATACTTACAATATTATGTGATGATGATATATTTTTTTTATTATTTTATTATAAATTTAATGTCATAGAACATTTCACAAATAATCTATATATTACTAAGAATTGCTTCTCAATAGTCACCCTACAAATTAAAATATTGGGCATTGAATATTGAACACTTGTTTAATGAGTACCTCAAACATTGCACCACAGCCACCAGAGATATCCTCGACGCTTATATACGTGATGCCGGGCAGCGAGCGCTTTAGAGCTTCTGACAGCTGCTGCTCCTTGGTGACGCTGTTGCGCTCAAAAGCGGTGCCGTTCTGCGGCCCACCGGCCGTGCTGCCCACAGCCGTGCGGGACTGTCAACGTAACTTATATTAATCATCTGTCTGAAACACAACACGACCAACTGTTGGGCAATTACAAAGAAACAGGCACTTACTATGTGATTTTTGATAGGTTCCAAAATCTTGACCAAGTTACGAAACATATTTGTAGGAAAATTATAACCTATTTATTTTTCAACAAGAAATTATTCTCACAGAAAGTTCAGACATGCATTTTAATTATAAATACTTTTAGTGTCCTTATTTTCTCTTATTTAAAATTTTGATACCTACTGCGAGGGTAAAGTTTTTAACCTTTATGTTGAATAGTATTACCTACAAGAAGTAATCAAAAATATAAATTTTACAAAAATAAATGACGTTAATTACGTTTCGATTCAAGTAACAGGAACCTTTACCAGATTAACAATAAATAAATAAACAGTAATTTTTTATTAAAGTCAGATTTATATTGATAGAATTCTTAAGACAATGACGACTGATACTATAGTCAGTTTCTACAGATTTTTTTTACTCACAGTCACGCGAAACAGTTTTTTTTCGTTTCACTGTTCTAAATCAAAACTAATTTTCGAGTGCAGAAAAACATGTTGATCGCGTGTAGATGAATGTTTGGTCATAGACTATCCCAGGCATAGAGAAATATAACAAGATCCCAGGTGCACTATGGGTGCACTAATGTCAAGTAAAGTCGACTGTCAAGAAATTTAAAGTCAAAAACACGTGTGTTTTTATTCTATCGTTGAGTAGTAAATATGCGAATTTATTTCCTTTAAAATGCCTCCGTTTAGAAGTGGTTTGCATAAAAGAAAAGCTGGTTCTGAGGAAGACAAAACAGCTACCACAGAAAAAGTATCAGATCAGGTAAGTGTTAATCTGATATTTGCTTGTCTGACCATGCTTTTCATTTATTTTGTGGTCAATAAATTAATGTTATCGCTCAAGTTTACTTTAACTTAGCATTGTCTTTTAGCATAAAGTAGTTTATTAATAGCTTGCCACCCGGAGTCGTATTTAAGCGCAGTTTATGCACAAGCCTAATGTATGACTTAACTTATATGTACTCAACATGTTGCCGGTATTTTTTGGCTGAATGCAACTGAGGATGTTTATTCGGGAGTATGTTTTTTATTAATTTATTCTGTATTTGTTGCCTCTACCAATTGAAGTTTGGTCTTTTTACATTTATGTGTAATCAATTATTGAAATTTGCATAAGCTCTAGTTTATAAAACAATTATTGAATATGTATGTTGTAATGGTATTTTGGTTTTAGTCTGATGAAGGATCTGGTGATGAGGAGTTGATCCAAGGAGCCCTGAACGGCGAAGATGACGCCACTGACTCTGAACACGAAGATGGCAGCGGAGTAGCCTCTGATCAGGAACAGGATGTAATAACATATTCCTCTCTTAATAGTAAATATACATTTGATAGAATCATCTGTGCCTAAATATTATATTCTATTAAAAACAATGTCCACTATAAACTTAATTTTATAAATAAAGCCCTTCTTTTATATGATATCATGTTTATCATAACATGCTTCATTCTATAGGAGGTGTTGTTTGATGACAGTGCAGACTCTACCTTTGGAGACGATGAACAGGTGGACAATGTTTCCGAAGGTTCATCAGTAAGTACTCAGTTTTGTGACCAATTACTTGTAATAAAAGTTTATCTCAAAATACAGAAATAATAATACATAATTTTCTGAAATCAAATTTGAGTTCATAAATAATATTGCAACATATTTGATAATTGTATGTATCTTTGGTTGTATTTTACCAGAATTCTTTAGGAATTATGTTGCGGGCAGACATTCTGCCCGTGACCATGAAACCTGGTAAGTTGTTGAACATTGGGACCTAAAATCTAAAATAAACCACAATATAAACTGTGTAAAGTATTTTTATTACAATGGCTAAAATTTGCATAAACCTTAAATACCAATGTGTATTTAAGTTTAAAGAAGTGTGTTAAAAAGTGGAATAAAAATCATTTTGCTTACTAAAACCATTTTTACTTTTAGGATCTTACTGACTCTGAAGATGATGAAGAATCAGAAAATGATAATGACAATAGCAGTGAAAATGATGAAAGTGGAGATGAAGAAAGTGTGGACAGTGGAGCCGAATCGGGAGCCGCCCTGACTCCGTCTGGCGTGAGCGACGCCAGCGACACGGACAGGAAACCCAGCAAGGACACCCGCCAGAAGGCGAAGAATGTGAAGCAGACCAAAGCAAAGCCCACTACAGACGCCAGCATAGACAGACTGGCAGATACTATTAGGAAAGCTAGTGTTAAGACACAACCTGTGGAACAAAGAGGTTAGTGGATAAATTATGCAATACTTTATATGGTAAAATTTTGTTGTTAATATGGTATGTGTGTATACAGGAGCTTCCACATGCATTTTTTTTTAAATAGAAACCCATATTCGATTGTTTAAGATTATATAGGAAATTGATATGTATGTTGGTATGGTGCAGACGAGTACTCGTCGGGCGACACGTCGGACGAGGAGGACAGGCGCACCACGGTGGGCGACGTGCCCATGTGGTGGTACAACGAGTACCCGCACGTGGGCTACGACCTGGACGCCCGCCGCGTGCTGCGCCCGCCGCAGCGCGACCACATCGACGACTTCCTCAAGTGAGACCTGCTGCTCTGGATAAACCTTCTTTTCTATATGGGGACCACTGTTCGTGGCCTGTATTAAATGGTTTCTGATTTCTACAGGAAATGTGAGGACCCAGACTTTTGGCGTACCGTTCGCGACCCTAACACTGGGCAGGATGTAGTGTTAAGTAAGCAGGATCTGGAGCTCATCCGCCGGCTGCGCGAAGGTCACGTACCGGACCCCACTCACGACGAATACCAGGTACAAACATTGTTGCATTACATTAATAATAATATGCAAAACCTTAATCAATTAATTGGTGTAACTAACCCTTCTTTGTTTTATGTATTAAGATTTCTAGTAATTGATCTTTAAAAAAGAAACTGACACATTTGCTTGTAACTTGTCAGCCATGGGTGGAGTGGTTCAGTCGCGAGGTGCTGGCCACGCCGCTGCGCGCCTTCCCCGAGCACAAGCGGTCGTTCCTGCCGTCGCGCTCTGAGCAGCAGCAGATCGGCCGCATCGTACACGCTCTGAAGATGGGCTGGACGAAGACCAGAAAACAACTCGCCGAAGAACGAAGAAAGAATAGAGTAAGTTGGAACCTTCCGACGTCAGGTTAGTAAAGGTGCCGACAGATAGGACGCATAGGACTAATAATTATGTGTGGTGTGGCAGGAGAAGAAGTTCTACAACTTGTGGGGATCAACGGAGGAGTCCCAGCGCGGGCTGGCGCGACACATCGCCGCGCCGCGCCGCGCCCTGCCCGGACACGCCGAGAGCTACAACCCGCCGCCCGAGTACCTGCTCGACAAGCACGAGGTAACGCCCAGACCACACTACTCTGATTGTTGTACGCGCGTCCCCTCTAACAAGTTATTTTATCTGTTACTATTCTGTATCAGAAAAATGTATTAACCGGCGCACAAACCATCGGCTTAAACAAAATAGTACAGCACGGTTTTGTTTGATATAAATAATGACGTAAGGCACATCTGGTGTGTTGGCACAGATGAAGGAGTGGGACAAGCTGAGCGAGACGCCGTGGAAGCGCAAGTACACGTTCCTGCCGACGCAGCACTCCAGCCTGCGCGCCGTGCCCGCCTACCCGCGCTACACCCGCGAGCGCTTCCTGCGCTGTCTCGACCTCTACCTCGCGCCGCGCGCCATCAAGATGCGGGCGAGTCCATACACCCTACACCCCACACCCTACACATTGCTATGCTACATGTACATATATATAAACCAAGCCAGAAAGCTGACTAAAATATGTTTACAGCTGACGATCACGGCGGACGACCTCGTGCCTAAGCTGCCGTCGCCGCGCGACCTGCAGCCGTTCCCGACTACGGAGGTGTTGCAGTTCAAGGGCCACAGCGGGCTCGTGCGCTCAGCTGACTTCGACCCGTCCGGCCAGTACGTCGTGTCCGGCGGCGACGACGGCACCGTACGAGGTCAGGCCCCGCTCACACCACGTCCGCGCCGTCTGCAATGGCGACCGGGTCGTGATGTGCGTGTTACTGTCGCAGTGTGGGAGACGAGCACGGGGCGCTGCCTGCGCAGCGTGGACGTGCGCGGCGGCTCGGGCGGCGAGGCGGGCTCGGGGGCGGGCGTGGCGCGCGTGGCGTGGAGCCCGAGCGCGGCGCTGGCGCTGGTGGCGGCGGCGACGGGGCGGCGGCTGCTGCTGCTGGCGCCGGGCGCGCCCGTGGCCGCCGCGCGCGTGGCCGAGCGCACCGACCGCCTGCTGGAGCACGCGCCGCCGCAACACGACGTCACCGGTAAGTCCCACACTCTCCACACCTAGCAGGGGCGTGCATTGGTTTTCGGCCATGGTAGGTACATGGAGCAACATTTACCGTAATACGCAAATGAATAGACTATTATGTTGTATGTTTAATTTAATCTCATTTTTTATAAGATTTTAACTAAAACCAATCACTTAATACCATTATCAACAACAATAATATGTTTTCGTCGTAGTTATTCTCGTAGGTATCAACAATTCACACAACAATTTCGTATTTAACAACACCGCTAGTCAGGCAATTTTTTTTATCATTTTGAGTTAATATTACTAAGAGCCTTACCTTTGTAATTTTGTCAACAAACCCCATCTGTATGTAATTTATTTATATTGTAAGTTTGTAACTAAGCACATAACGTAGCGATAAGCTATCCAAACATATTCCATTTTCGCCACAATCTTGATATTCATACACATGCTCTATCCATTAATGCTCCTGTTTAGTAAACTACAACCACTCCACAAAATCACAATAAATATAAACTATTTAAGTTACGAGAGATAAGACGAAAGCGCGCGAACAATCAAAAATTAATAAACAATCTGCCACAGATAATAAATATCGAAACACGACCAAGTAGCAACGAGTAGAAGTAAAATAGGATAAATATTACGGTCAATCTGGGTAACTTAAAGCTTTCAGTACAACTTTGACTCACCACTTCCAATTCCGACTTTTATTTTATTTTTCTCACTCTGTACATAACTTTACGCATATAAATATTTTTTATTACATTCGTAAAGTACTTCGTAAAAACCCATCTACTGTCATTATTTGATAAATGTTAAAAATTAATAAAAACTCAAGATGGCGGTGTATTCTTTTCGTTTTTTGAAGTGTGCTTTCGTATATGGATAAGGAAATTTTGTTTGAATGTGTGAGTGTAAACTAGTCATTTTTTCGAGAGCCTACTTCGATTTTGAATGTGACGACATTATTGATTTGTTTGTAATTGGAATATTTAGATAAAAGTTTTATTATCTGCAATTTAATGATGAATGTTGACTGATTTATTATATATAAATTGTTACATTTAAAGATATTATGGTAGGATTTTGTAGATAGGCATTGCCTTTTTGCCTATATGTTATGCACGCCACTGACGCCAACAGACGAAATGTTGTGCGGACGCTGGCAACGCATTCTTAACTAAAACTTATTAAACATTCCGGGTTCACACCGATTCAAATGTGTTTTATTTCATCGCTATAGCACAATTATTTTAGTATTGATTATCCTCGATAAAAAAGTTTCATGATGAAATAGTATGTAAGACGCGTGTGTTATGTCCGGCAGTGGACGAGCGCACGGCGACGTGTGCGCAGTGGCAGCACGTGTCGCCGGAGGAGTGGGCGCGCGGCGTGCGCATCGCCATACAACACTTCAAGCCCGTCACGCATGTAAGTCCGTCGCCATCTCTGTACTACTCATTGAATTGGCTATTCATTACACATTTTTGTATTTTATCCTGGTTTTTTTTTGTGATATTTATTTTTGGATGTTGCACAATGTTATAATTTAATGTTTTATTGTATACAATGTTTACTTGTGGTACCTTTTTATCTTTATCTTGCCTAGTAATTGCCCATTTGTTCACTAGTCAGTTAATTACTCTGTTTTTTTTTTCAACAATTTTCTCAATTTCTCATTTAAGTGTGTAGCAGCGGCTTTACGTACTATGTCAACTATTGACATTTACCGTTGACATATGTAGCCTTGAACCGAGCCCACACTCTGGCTCTGCAGGTGGCGTGGCACGCGCGCGGCGACTACGTGTGCGTGACGCTCGCGGACGCGGCGTCGCGCGCGGTGGTGGTGCACCAGGTGTCGCGGCGCCGCAGCCAGCTGCCCTTCTCGCGCGCCAAGGGGCTCGTGCAGTGCGCGCTCTTCCACCCCACGCGCCCGCTCATCTTCGTAGCCGTGAGTTATATGCGCTTCACACTTACACTTCACACTTACACTCGCGGACGCGGCGTCGCGCGCGGTGGTGGTGCACCAGGTGTCGCGGCGCCGCAGCCAGCTGCCCTTCTCGCGCGCCAAGGGGCTCGTGCAGTGCGCGCTCTTCCACCCCACGCGCCCGCTCATCTTCGTAGCCGTGAGTTATATGCGCTTCACACTTACACTTCACACTTACACTCGCGGACGCGGCGTCGCGCGCGGTGGTGGTGCACCAGGTGTCGCGGCGCCGCAGCCAGCTGCCCTTCTCGCGCGCCAAGGGGCTCGTGCAGTGCGCGCTCTTCCACCCCACGCGCCCGCTCATCTTCGTAGCCGTGAGTTATATGCGCTTCACACTTACACTTCACACTTACACTCGCGGACGCGGCGTCGCGCGCGGTGGTGGTGCACCAGGTGTCGCGGCGCCGCAGCCAGCTGCCCTTCTCGCGCGCCAAGGGGCTCGTGCAGTGCGCGCTCTTCCACCCCACGCGCCCGCTCATCTTCGTAGCCGTGAGTTATATGCGCTTCACACTTACACTTCACACTTACACTCGCGGACGCGGCGTCGCGCGCGGTGGTGGTGCACCAGGTGTCGCGGCGCCGCAGCCAGCTGCCCTTCTCGCGCGCCAAGGGGCTCGTGCAGTGCGCGCTCTTCCACCCCACGCGCCCGCTCATCTTCGTAGCCGTGAGTTATATGCGCTTCACACTTACACTTCACACTTACACTCGCGGACGCGGCGTCGCGCGCGGTGGTGGTGCACCAGGTGTCGCGGCGCCGCAGCCAGCTGCCCTTCTCGCGCGCCAAGGGGCTCGTGCAGTGCGCGCTCTTCCACCCCACGCGCCCGCTCATCTTCGTAGCCGTGAGTTATATGCGCTTCACACTTACACTTCACACTTACACTCGCGGACGCGGCGTCGCGCGCGGTGGTGGTGCACCAGGTGTCGCGGCGCCGCAGCCAGCTGCCCTTCTCGCGCGCCAAGGGGCTCGTGCAGTGCGCGCTCTTCCACCCCACGCGCCCGCTCATCTTCGTAGCCGTGAGTTATATGCGCTTCACACTTACACTTCACACTTACACTCGCGGACGCGGCGTCGCGCGCGGTGGTGGTGCACCAGGTGTCGCGGCGCCGCAGCCAGCTGCCCTTCTCGCGCGCCAAGGGGCTCGTGCAGTGCGCGCTCTTCCACCCCACGCGCCCGCTCATCTTCGTAGCCGTGAGTTATATGCGCTTCACACTTACACTTCACACTTACACTCGCGGACGCGGCGTCGCGCGCGGTGGTGGTGCACCAGGTGTCGCGGCGCCGCAGCCAGCTGCCCTTCTCGCGCGCCAAGGGGCTCGTGCAGTGCGCGCTCTTCCACCCCACGCGCCCGCTCATCTTCGTAGCCGTGAGTTATATGCGCTTCACACTTACACTTCACACTTACACTCGCGGACGCGGCGTCGCGCGCGGTGGTGGTGCACCAGGTGTCGCGGCGCCGCAGCCAGCTGCCCTTCTCGCGCGCCAAGGGGCTCGTGCAGTGCGCGCTCTTCCACCCCACGCGCCCGCTCATCTTCGTAGCCGTGAGTTATATGCGCTTCACACTTACACTTCACACTTACACTCGCGGACGCGGCGTCGCGCGCGGTGGTGGTGCACCAGGTGTCGCGGCGCCGCAGCCAGCTGCCCTTCTCGCGCGCCAAGGGGCTCGTGCAGTGCGCGCTCTTCCACCCCACGCGCCCGCTCATCTTCGTAGCCGTGAGTTATATGCGCTTCACACTTACACTTCACACTTACACTCGCGGACGCGGCGTCGCGCGCGGTGGTGGTGCACCAGGTGTCGCGGCGCCGCAGCCAGCTGCCCTTCTCGCGCGCCAAGGGGCTCGTGCAGTGCGCGCTCTTCCACCCCACGCGCCCGCTCATCTTCGTAGCCGTGAGTTATATGCGCTTCACACTTACACTTCACACTTACACTCGCGGACGCGGCGTCGCGCGCGGTGGTGGTGCACCAGGTGTCGCGGCGCCGCAGCCAGCTGCCCTTCTCGCGCGCCAAGGGGCTCGTGCAGTGCGCGCTCTTCCACCCCACGCGCCCGCTCATCTTCGTAGCCGTGAGTTATATGCGCTTCACACTTACACTTCACACTTACACTCGCGGACGCGGCGTCGCGCGCGGTGGTGGTGCACCAGGTGTCGCGGCGCCGCAGCCAGCTGCCCTTCTCGCGCGCCAAGGGGCTCGTGCAGTGCGCGCTCTTCCACCCCACGCGCCCGCTCATCTTCGTAGCCGTGAGTTATATGCGCTTCACACTTACACTTCACACTTACACTCGCGGACGCGGCGTCGCGCGCGGTGGTGGTGCACCAGGTGTCGCGGCGCCGCAGCCAGCTGCCCTTCTCGCGCGCCAAGGGGCTCGTGCAGTGCGCGCTCTTCCACCCCACGCGCCCGCTCATCTTCGTAGCCGTGAGTTATATGCGCTTCACACTTACACTTCACACTTACACTCGCGGACGCGGCGTCGCGCGCGGTGGTGGTGCACCAGGTGTCGCGGCGCCGCAGCCAGCTGCCCTTCTCGCGCGCCAAGGGGCTCGTGCAGTGCGCGCTCTTCCACCCCACGCGCCCGCTCATCTTCGTAGCCGTGAGTTATATGCGCTTCACACTTACACTTCACACTTACACTCGCGGACGCGGCGTCGCGCGCGGTGGTGGTGCACCAGGTGTCGCGGCGCCGCAGCCAGCTGCCCTTCTCGCGCGCCAAGGGGCTCGTGCAGTGCGCGCTCTTCCACCCCACGCGCCCGCTCATCTTCGTAGCCGTGAGTTATATGCGCTTCACACTTACACTTCACACTTACACTCGCGGACGCGGCGTCGCGCGCGGTGGTGGTGCACCAGGTGTCGCGGCGCCGCAGCCAGCTGCCCTTCTCGCGCGCCAAGGGGCTCGTGCAGTGCGCGCTCTTCCACCCCACGCGCCCGCTCATCTTCGTAGCCGTGAGTTATATGCGCTTCACACTTACACTTCACACTTACACTCGCGGACGCGGCGTCGCGCGCGGTGGTGGTGCACCAGGTGTCGCGGCGCCGCAGCCAGCTGCCCTTCTCGCGCGCCAAGGGGCTCGTGCAGTGCGCGCTCTTCCACCCCACGCGCCCGCTCATCTTCGTAGCCGTGAGTTATATGCGCTTCACACTTACACTTCACACTTACACTCGCGGACGCGGCGTCGCGCGCGGTGGTGGTGCACCAGGTGTCGCGGCGCCGCAGCCAGCTGCCCTTCTCGCGCGCCAAGGGGCTCGTGCAGTGCGCGCTCTTCCACCCCACGCGCCCGCTCATCTTCGTAGCCGTGAGTTATATGCGCTTCACACTTACACTTCACACTTACACTCGCGGACGCGGCGTCGCGCGCGGTGGTGGTGCACCAGGTGTCGCGGCGCCGCAGCCAGCTGCCCTTCTCGCGCGCCAAGGGGCTCGTGCAGTGCGCGCTCTTCCACCCCACGCGCCCGCTCATCTTCGTAGCCGTGAGTTATATGCGCTTCACACTTACACTTCACACTTACACTCGCGGACGCGGCGTCGCGCGCGGTGGTGGTGCACCAGGTGTCGCGGCGCCGCAGCCAGCTGCCCTTCTCGCGCGCCAAGGGGCTCGTGCAGTGCGCGCTCTTCCACCCCACGCGCCCGCTCATCTTCGTAGCCGTGAGTTATATGCGCTTCACACTTACACTTCACACTTACACTCGCGGACGCGGCGTCGCGCGCGGTGGTGGTGCACCAGGTGTCGCGGCGCCGCAGCCAGCTGCCCTTCTCGCGCGCCAAGGGGCTCGTGCAGTGCGCGCTCTTCCACCCCACGCGCCCGCTCATCTTCGTAGCCGTGAGTTATATGCGCTTCACACTTACACTTCACACTTACACTCGCGGACGCGGCGTCGCGCGCGGTGGTGGTGCACCAGGTGTCGCGGCGCCGCAGCCAGCTGCCCTTCTCGCGCGCCAAGGGGCTCGTGCAGTGCGCGCTCTTCCACCCCACGCGCCCGCTCATCTTCGTAGCCGTGAGTTATATGCGCTTCACACTTACACTTCACACTTACACTCGCGGACGCGGCGTCGCGCGCGGTGGTGGTGCACCAGGTGTCGCGGCGCCGCAGCCAGCTGCCCTTCTCGCGCGCCAAGGGGCTCGTGCAGTGCGCGCTCTTCCACCCCACGCGCCCGCTCATCTTCGTAGCCGTGAGTTATATGCGCTTCACACTTACACTTCACACTTACACTCGCGGACGCGGCGTCGCGCGCGGTGGTGGTGCACCAGGTGTCGCGGCGCCGCAGCCAGCTGCCCTTCTCGCGCGCCAAGGGGCTCGTGCAGTGCGCGCTCTTCCACCCCACGCGCCCGCTCATCTTCGTAGCCGTGAGTTATATGCGCTTCACACTTACACTTCACACTTACACTCGCGGACGCGGCGTCGCGCGCGGTGGTGGTGCACCAGGTGTCGCGGCGCCGCAGCCAGCTGCCCTTCTCGCGCGCCAAGGGGCTCGTGCAGTGCGCGCTCTTCCAACCCACGCGCCCGCTCATCTTCGTAGCCGTGAGTTATATGCGCTTCACACTTACACTATATGTATATAATACGCGAGTTTGCCAAGTATCTTTAGAAGTAGGGGCCTACTTCATTTAAAGAGGATTCCAAAATGCATGTCATCACTCATCATCCCCGATCCTTTTCCCAACTACGTTGGGGTCAGCTACCAGTCTTACCGGATTCAGCTGAAAACCGTATTTTACATGGAGCGACTGCCTATCTGACCTCCTGGCGAGCGCGGCTTAACCTGTATTATCGGTCAAACCGTAGGGCTTACACTAAAGGTCGCAGCACACATAAACGTAACGTAAACGGATCGTAACCGTATCGCCTTTTACCTCGCGTTTATGAAACACACTCTAGTTTGGTAACATTTATTGACAATGTCTTACATTCGCGTAAACCTAAGAAAACCTTTTTTTAAGTAATTGTTATTTTTTTTTTTCTTTTAAATCAATCTGTTGTTGAACCTTTATTAATTTATAAATAATCTGTACCTGATTGAAATCGGCGCAGCATTAGAGCATGTGTATAAGGCGTGTGTCGTTCCAGACGCAGCGCGTGGTGCGCGTGTACGACCTGGTGAAGCAGGAGCTGGTGCGCAAGCTGCTCACCGGCGCGCAGTGGGTCAGCCACATGGCCGTGCACCCCGCCGGCGACAACCTGCTCGTCAGCTCCTACGACAGGAAGTGCATATGGTACGTGCACACACTACAACAACTCTCCGCCGCAACACAACTATTGCTATTTAGTGAATGCCATGTTTTAAAAAGAGAGCAGATATACATACATATAAGGTGTTAACCACGTAACGACTCTGACGGCAGCGCCAATCGCGCAATCGACGATAATAATATACAAAATGTACCTTCGGTTCGAAATCTGAATACATAATTAAAAAAATTGGTTGGTTATTAAACTTACTCTGTATCAGGTACCGGATTTCAGTTATCTGAATGCCTTAGGACAGGAATGAGTTTGTCTTAACGGAGTGTTAGTAGATTCGGACAAGAGTAGTGAGCAGTGTGACATGTGTGGGCAGGTTCGACCTGGAGCTGTCGAGCAAGCCGTACCAGACGCTGCGGCTGCACGGCGGCGCGGTGCGCAGCGTGGCCTTCCACCGCCGCTACCCGCTGTTCGCGTCCGCCGGCGACGACCCCTACATCGTCGTGTCGCACGGCATGGTCTACAAGTGAGTACTCCAGTCCTCACTCCCACCCACACTCATTATTTACCATAACCAAAATCACTCTGTTTTTACCTCCTAATGATTCTTTGAAATGAGCCCTAAATGTATTATTAGTAAGGTTGAGCATGTTGCGTGTTGTGTGTTGTGTGCAGCGACCTGCTGCAGAACCCGCTGCTGGTGCCGCTGAAGCAGCTGCGCGCGCCGGCGGGCGAGCTGAGCGTGCTGGAGCTGCGCTGGCACCCCGAGCAGCCGTGGCTGCTGGCCGCCTGCGCCGACCACACGCTGCGGCTCTACACCTAGATACTGTACACACAATATATACTATCATAACGCACACGCCGTTTCATTATACCAATAAGCTTTTATGTCATTGCTGTTTCTTTGTGCTTAATGATTCGATTACTTCACAAAATATAAAGAAAAGAAAGCAAAAGGTTTATTTGCAATAAATACGACACTTAAAAAATACATAAAAAAACGATGAAAATTAATAACATTCGTGCAAAACGCCCAACGCTCAGCATATTATGCTGCGGTTCTTGCTAAAAGCAGAGTCTCAGCGCTGCTTTACAGCAACGGCCGGCGTTTTTATGACGTCGACCTGTGTCAAAATATGTACATAATAATGACTATTTAATACTTAAAAGTAACACAATACAAATCTATAAAATATTTGAAAGTGGTGACTACTAAATAAGTTAAACGAGACATTTATCTGAGCTGACAACACCTTACATTAAAAATTAAAATGACACTGTTGCAAAGCATAAAAATGTGGCACCACGAGGCCATGAATATGTTATAACGAACATAACATCAAACCTTACAAGTTTACTAGTACACATTTCTTATGCATTTATCAGACCCACAACTGATGACAAAGTCCTCCCTCATGTACCGTTGAACCTCATCCCGCCCCACATCCTGCTGCCCACACGGTTAGTGGACGCCGTTATTTATGCTAGTTCGTGTAATGCTCATTCGATGCGCGTACGTCACACTTACTGTCACAATTTAATCAATTTATTCTATACATATTATTTTCGTATGTATTTGATATAACTTAGCATAGGCACATTTGTTGCATTGACTCTATTAACCTAACTGAAGTCCTGTGGCCAAGCCAACAATGGTTCTCATAATCTCATTCCTGAACATCACTGATGCTTAAAAGAGGCGATAAAATTAGCATCAAAGTTAACATATTTAATGTGAATACCTATAAGTCACATCCCCGTACCTAATTGCTCAGTGCTTTTCATAATACTTAGTATGGCAACATTCACCAAACCAAAAAGACAGAAATATTTTTAATCTGTAGTTTAAATTTTATTTCTGCTGTCAAACTAACTGTCAGTGTCAAACACGCGCAACGCTACTCGTGTCGATAGTTTTTACCACAAAAAACCACCACAAACGGACAAAGCAAACGCAAAGCCACTCGCACTTGGTTGGTTGTGAGCTTGGTAATCGCGAATTTTTACATACGAAACATCGAATTTTTTTTATTTAATTGTTGTTAATATGTAGTTTATTTGTTATAAGCAATGTAATTTATACTATAGGTTCTTAAATATAAGAAGTGTACTAGAACGTAAATAAAAAAACAGTGAACTTTCGAGTAGATCGGTGTCCGGTGGGTGAACGTTATTTTTGTTTCGTTAGATCGTTGTTGCCGGACGTAATCAAGTCCGGCTTTTCGGGTGCTATTTGCTGTGTATAACTGCATATACCAATGACAAGATAATACATAGTTGAATCGGTTAAGAGTTGTAGAAGTAGTTTGAAAGAGCTGTAATGGTGTTTTGGGAACGTGCGTGAATAAGCAGGAGCGATGTCTGGAGCGACGACGCCGACGGCGGTGGAGGCGCCGCCGCTGGACGACCGCGACATGGAGCCGCGCACGCCCATGAAGAGGCTCGGCTCCACCAGGAAGCTGGCCGCCTTTAGCAGTGAGTGTTGTCTATGCGAGTGGCTCGCCTGCGACCTCATATACCAGTAGCCTGTTTACATCTTACTACATATTCTACTATATATTGTTAATTTAAATATTTATATTATTTGTGAATTGAGACTTGAGGCTATTTGTGAATTGAGATGATAAAAATTTACTTCTATAGTTAATCAAACAGTTTTGATAATTCCTTTTAATTTAAAGTTTTTATATCAATGATTGTCGATATGTTAATGTTGGTTACTGCTACTGAAAGTATGAAAAAGTTGTAAAAAGTTAGGTAGGTATTAAGCTTCCTACATGCCAAATTTCAGCCTCATTATCTGGTTCAATCATTTACTATGATAACTAATATTATAACTTAACATTGCTAAAGTTTCTTATAAAGTAATGAAATAGGTGTAAAATGCATATTATTTTAGGGTGTATTACCAAAATACTGAGTCTAATTCAACAGCTGAAATACTAATATTGAAATATTAATTGTTAATAAAATAAGTAGTGTAGTAGTGGAGAAAGTGTAAGCAATATTTAGCAATTGCCCAATGTGTAGGAAAAAGAACAGCTTTTAGTAGCATTTGCTGTTAGTGTGGATGGGCAAGCATGTGTAAACAAAGCAAGGCCCCTATGGACTCGGAATATGTGTAAAGCCCTTAATCCTTGCTTTCATAGGGTTCATCTTTGATAGTTGTGAAGTCATTACAATTTTAAGAAACTAGTCTTACCTCTATTGAATACTGGTTTACCCAGTAAAATGAGTTGTGAAGGTTAGATAGTTTGACATAAATTGCTGTATTCAGCTGACTCTGGTAAATTTCAAAGCCAACCCCAACATAGCTTGGGAAAAGCCTAGCCAGATCAGAAGCCACACTGAATGAGTAGTATTTTGAATACGTCAGAGTAGCACACCTTACTAAAAGAAAATACAGTCTTAATAGACTTGTGGCTGCCTTAATTTATTGAACAGCATAGAAAACATGATAATTTTATATGGGTAGTACCTACTACATCTAGACACGCGAATAGCTACTGGACGGCGTTACTCATGAATACTTGTGTATTCGCGAGCTGTTCGTGTAATGCTCATCCCGAATCTGCCGCATTCGCCAGTTTTTTTTTTTCTCAGGAACACGTAGTAGTTTGTAATACATATTAAATACTTTCGTAGGACTTTTGCATTCCCAAGTATTTAATATTTACATCTTAATTAAGAAGTTACCACGAGCTTTAAAATATAAAACCGTTCGACGCCACCGTTACTATATCTGAACCGCTAAACCGATTTTGACAAAAGTTTAACTGATTTTGAAAAACTCGTAAAGACTGGTCGAGGTGCGTGTTGATTTTCCGACAAAATTTAAGATGTAATAAATAGATGGAAAAGTATATATTATATAATGAGTAAATGTAGTTCGGTGGCTTTATTAAAAAATATTATAGCCGAGGGTACATGCAGAGACATTTCCGATTGAATTCATAAATAGCGCAGCGAGGGTCAAGGGCCCGATTCCCGCAATGGAACCATTATACGAACTCTCCTCTACAATCCTCGGTCCAGCCGCCTTGAATGTCCGTTGAAATAATAATATTCCGGGACAACTCACACACGGTTATCTGATCCCAAGCAAAGCAATATTTAAAAATACCTAGGTATATATTTCTAAATACATACATATAGAGAAATTACACCCAGAAGAAGAACAAATGATCGTGCTCATCACACAAACATTTGTCCTGGGTGGGAACCGAACCCACGACCTCTGGTATAGCCGTCAGGGTCACTAACTACTAGACCAACAGGCCCGTCACCCGAACACTTACAGATTTTTTTATTTAGAAGTGATTTTATCAATTTGGATCAAAGCTAGATACATTTCACGGTTCTTTTGAAACGAAATTATTATTTAGCAATATTTAACCTGAACGCATATCACGTTGAAGATACTAAGAATGTCGAACATCGCAGGGAGATTTAGATTTAGCTCAGCATCATCGCTATTGAATGATATTTTGCAGCTGAACGCTGTTTACGGCCAAACGTTAGGCAAACGGCGGCTACACCACAGTACAAGACTTACATATAACCACCACTTCGTTTGCATAAACTATTAATTTAATGGCGAAACATTCCGTTTGCGTAGTATTGAACTTACACGATTTCTGATCATTATAATATTTGAATGTTATGAACAAAATATTGTGCACGATATTGTACGTGGTGGCAGCAGGCCATTGTCTCAAGAAGCTACTTTATATTTCCGTCGTGAGGAGCATTTCCTCCGTTTAATATAATGATGTAATATGGCGCGTTAATGCTATGTCGTCACACGAGCGCCTTGTTCATTGGCGACTTCCTTCGGACGACGCGCGGCGATTGTCTCCGGCACCCACGCACCACACTCACTAATCCATGCTCCTGAAACAAACGTTCGTAGTTAACAGTGCACAGTGTACGCTAGTTGCATGACGACACCAATATTTCCGTGAAGACCATCGAGACAGACAAACAATATTGTTTACAATTTGATTTGATCTTTTAAAGATATCATGCCTGGTTGACATTTCGCGTGACCCAAGGGCGGACTTCTACCTTGTTGGATGAATTTTGAGATGCCATAATTGCCATATGATTTTGATAAGATCCCTTTGCGTTTATTTACCTTGCATATAATAGTAATCTGGCACTAAATCTGGAAACACTTGATACTTCTAATGTTGATTAAAGTTTGAACTCTTATCTAAGTTTGGTACAAGAATATTAGTAATTATGGTAGTTTTACGGTGATCTGATGATAAAGCAAGAAGGTAGCCGTAAACGTGGGAACTCTTACGACATGATACAATCTTCTCGAACTTCTTGGATTTCACTCGTGAGCTCATTTCAAAATATGTTTAATTATACGAAGAGTATATTTTTATTTAAAATTCAATACTTAAATCTAATACAACAACAAACACCTACAACTATACTAAAATTAAATCATAAGCATACATAATATAATCACGCCTGTTTCCCTTGGGGTAGGCAGAGACCACTTCTTTCCACTTGCTACGATCCTAACATACTAGTTTCGCTTCGTCCACTAAATCTTATATACCTAAATAAATAAAATTAACACAAAAACAGATCGTCATCCTTGTCAATGGCGGGAAATGTGGCCAGAAAGCTGGCCGCGTTGCCACGTTAAATGGCTATGCCAATTCTCTGTGCAAGGAACAAACCAGCCCTTTTGATCACGAATAGAGACCACCAAACGTTTTGACAGTTCTAAATATTTCGTGCACTCGGACCCCATGTCCCGAGCATTTGAACCCCAAACAGCTCGAAAATATATTACCATTAGGTTATTATACTTTCGCCGCTTAAAGCCGGAACCCCACCGCTGCGCAGGCTGTGCACGGATGCGTGGCTCACCTCTGCTGCGTGGGCTCATTAGTTCGGCGGCGTCGGCCTCCGTTTCCACTGCGGCGCACGGACACGGATGTGTCGCCCACACAGCTCATAGCTATGCGTGGGGTACAGTCACGAGCAAAAATATGTATACATAATAATATGCGAAATTGTTAAACGAAATTAGTGAGATTTTTTGTCGAATCTCTTCTGCTATCTAGCAATCAATGCATACTGACAGATGACACTTGAAAATAAAATCATTCAAATATTTTTTTTAATAAAAAGAAATATTGTACTTAGTCAATATATTATTTATTTATTTATTTATTTATATTTAGTTATATACATATATTTATTTATTTATATTATTTTTATAATATAGACAATAGCGCTTCCGAGTAACAATATAATTTAGCTATTGTGTAGTAACATCTGTTTTACTTATTTGTATTATAAATTACTTAGTTCTTACATAAATTATACTTATCACAACTTATATGTATGTATATATACTAGGAACATTAATTGTACCTCTTATTTATAGTAGCTTATTCTTATAATAATTTCTTAACAATATTATGTGTGTACATACTTTTGCTCGAGACTGTACATAGTCGTGGGTCGCCGAGGAATGGCCAACCCACGCAGCTGGGATGCGTCGCACGACCGTGGGCTGAGCTACGTTCCGCCTATTCGAGCTAGCTACGCGTGTGTTTATGACGTCAATTGCTGCGTAGCATGTCCGTGCGCTGCAGTGGAAACGCTCTCATACATTTTGTTCTAAAGCGAAGCTTAACAAACGTGCACAGCCTCTCCGTGCGCCGCTGTGGGTTTCCGGCTTTAGGGTCTCTTAAGGGTGTCCCACAGCAAAGGCCGACCGAATTTCTAAGGCAACAATGACATACTGTCAGGTCTCTTACCATCGCTGCGCACTAAACCATTGGGTTCCGAAACAGCAAGTACACCGGCAGTGACAAGAGCACGACGAATAATGTCATTAATATTTGTGTGACGGGATATACGCTCTGCGCTCCTGCTGCAGGACAGGCCCTGGTGACCGAGGCCACAGACTGTTTCACCGCATTGACAAAAATGACATGCGACACAAGGCGAGCCGGAAAGTATCCAAAGTCGTACCAAGAGTGGTTGATGGAAGTGCCTGTAACCGGAAGCCTGATTCCCAACCTCCCACAGCCATTTGAGTTTAAATATACATAATTACGTCTGTATTAAAGTTCTAAACAATATATAATAAAACATCAAAATTGCGCATTGGAACGATTCGGTTCAATGTTCAACGACTGTGACCAATAGTTCATACATGTGGTACAAATTGTAATGCGCAATTTTGACGTTTTGACGTTTAGTAGAATACCAATTTTCCGAAAATGGCTCTGCTGGCACGCCACTATGAAGACATTGAACCGAGTGTAAATAGCAGACTTGGGCCCCAGATTGACACGTCGCACCACAGAGTCCTCCTTACCCGATCAGGAGCCTGCGTATTAGAAACACAAGTTGTTATCATGTTCGGATCCTCTGCACAGCCTGGATGTGCCTAAAAGTCATACACCTTTTGACACGGTCTACCATAAACAGCTTCGTGTCTTGTGTCGTCAATCTTAAAGATTGTTTATATGCTTTACAGCCACAACAGCAATATTTATTGTAATATTTTTATACTATAGATGATTAAGTAATATAAGGTTTTAAATGTGCCCAGTCCAAATGTGACTTTAATAGTAGTTTGTTCCAGTCGTAATTTTTTTGTGCTAAAAAGCAAAAGTTTTGTAAAATGACAATAGTAATGCAGTTTCTATAAATCCGTTGAGCTCATAGTTTGCTGATGAGAGACAAACATCCTTCCAACCTCACCAACTTTTCGATTTAAAGGTAATATCAGTGGCATAGGTCTGGCTCACATACATGTGTCCTGCTGGGTGGCGTTGCGATGATTTAAGGCACGTAGGTAATAATATCGGTGACGCACGGATTTAATTATAGTGTTTGATGGTCGAGGAAAAATACTGTTTCATTAAGTTGTGTAGTTGTAGCGGACCCTCTGCCACCGGCCGACTCCCCGCTATAGCTCCCTCGCCTCATTATACGTTGACTTGTGGTTCTTTCAATACAATTTGAAGTTCAAACCGAATTAAAAATTTATTTCGTGGAGCTGGCAGGTTAACCACGTGCTAGCTGTCAAGCGTCTTTTAAGTTACTCTTCACTAACGGTAAATATAATAATAATATTATATAATAATAATATTCCGGGACATCTCACACACGGTTTTCTGGTCCCAAGCTAAGCAGAGCTTGTGTTATGATAACCAGACAACTGATAAACATACTTATATATTTCTAAATACATACATATTATAGATAAATTACACCCAGACACCGAACAAATGATCGTGCTCATCACACAAACATTTGTCCCGGGTGGGAATCGAACCCACGACCTCCGGTATAGAAGTCAGGGTCTCTAAACACAAGACCAACAGGCCCGTCAAAATAGCATTGTATTAATTATTTTATTTAATAGCATATTATTTCCAGAGAAACAAGTGTTGAGACAAACAATTGATATTTCAATCATTAGCGTCATTAACCACCCGATGTAATCACAAACTAACAACGTAATCATAGGTTTTTGTTCGATTATTTATTTAATACAGTATTAATATTTGTAGGATCAAACTTTTTATTACATGCCCTTCAAAGTACAATATGAGTGAAATACTTCTTATTTCTTATTTCTCATAAATAAAGCAAGAAAGGCGATTACGAACAGGTACGTTAAAATCTTCTGACTCTAGTTCTGCTTGGTTCCAAAGTGTCAGTGTCTATGGAAGAGCTGGCAAAAACCTCCATAGGTTTAAAAAAAGGTTAACAGCGATGATCAGATAAGAGAGATAAGATTACAATGATTTTAAAATATAACTTTACATACAATCAATATGTAGCCCTAATCAATAGTCCCGTTGTCTCTATAGCAATAAATTATTCTGTTATTCGTTAGGCGAATCCAACAAATCAAAGATCATGAAAAATGGTCCACCCGCTTAAGGTTTAAATTGTAATTACATAAAAAAGTTATAGTGGGTAAATTCAAGAAGATACTGTTGCTGACATTTTAATAGTTCAGTTAAGGAAGAATCATTATTTTATACAATATAGGCAAGTACATGTTTTTTGGATAGCATGAAACTCAAAGATGAATAATCTTCGCCGTTTATTCAACATTTTTCACTGATTCTTTACTCGAATTGGTCGCAGCTTGATGTTATATACAATAGCCTTCTTCGAAAAATAGTCTATCCAGCACTAAAAAATAATTTTCCGATTTTAACCAGTATTTCTTGAGATTAGCGCCTTCAAACAAACAACCTTATCAGCTTTATATTAGTATACATGATGCTTAGGTACGTTTTATATTGGTAAGTAAATTACTTTAGTTTTATAAATCATAGTCTGGTTAGTAAAACCATTTATAACTCCAGAACGGTAGACCGATTTCCATGATCGTCGATTGGATTCGTGTGTGCCTCGAATGACAGCAAAATTATAAAGACGTTGTATACACTCGTACCCAGTCTGGGTTACTAACGCAGGGGTACAGCAAGTTTATAATAATATAATCAAAACCATATTAACAGAAAATGTTATAAAAGCTGTTTATCGAACTCAGTGTCTGATACGCTTCTACAGCGAAACCACACGAATGTGACGGGTAGTAAGTCCAAGGAAAGCCATAGGCCACTTGTTGCCGCGATAACCGACATCCACGCGGGCGGAAGCTAATATACTTAATATTAATGCTCTTGTAAAGCGGGAAGGTTACAGAATAGGGTAGGTGCATTATGGACCGTGTAAAATCTTATCTAAAAACCCAAATATTAGTATTTCACGAAATAATAACATGCACAAAACAAACATCGTTTAATAGTACAGGCTGATAAATGTCTTCCTAATTAGGATGTGTTTGTATGTTGTAAGTTTGACACAAAAGAAGTAAAAAAAATATCAATTATTTTCTTAAACGTGATTTCTTATTACGATTATCGAAATGAGAAAAATGTACGTAATAGTCCACCGGGCACCACACGGCGACATGCGGCACTCGCCAGTGAGAAGTGACAGCACGCCAGTCGCCACTCGCCATGTGTGCCGCGAAACCGCTACGTCTCATGAACACGCATGTGGTGCACAACTGCTACCTCATACTGATTTTCAACTAAGAGATTGAATAGAAGATATTACCGACTTAAAGCTGGGGCTGCTGGCACCAGTTGCGGCTTCATCTTATTTAATAGCTAGCTGTACCCCGCGTGAATACCTAGGTCCTATTCTCGATGTCTTTATATTATTCGGGGTCGAGATAAATCCAACAAATCAAAGATCATGAAAATCGATCTCTTCTTTCTCGATTTATTTAATGGCGTAACTAATCTGATTCTTTTATGTACATATTTAATAAAGCTCGCGTTTCCAGACCTCTTTCAAATTACCAATTAACCATTCGTGTAAATTATATGCAGATAAAGAGATAAAAAAAAATATACACCATTTTCTGCCAAATCGGTTCAGCCGTTCTTGAATGACACTGGTCTTAAGAAAACCCTGTCCGATCCTTGAAGGTGCTGATAGATATCAATAACAACAGATTCCTTGTAAAAGAAAAGGAAAAAATTAAAAACAAATTATAATCACAAAACAAAATTCAGAAGCCTAGGGAGAGACAGCCTGCGTCGTCACAGGTGCTACCAAATGATCAAACAAAAGGCCATCAATTAGGTATACCCACGGAACAGAAAAAACAAGTGGAAGTGCAATACGACAAAATTACTATGGGAACCGCTGTCGCCAAACTCACACAAATAATCCGATAATAACATATTCACTACAACGAAATAATCCCTATGATTGGTAAAAAAAAATTAGCCTACATCACAGAAAAAAAATAAACCCTGACTTTCTAAAAATAAGGTTCATTTTGCATTAGCAACAATACGTATTTACGGTCTACAGTCGCACTTAATTCGATTGACGAGTTAGTTTTGCTACTCGACCAAAGATGGCGATATATAATCAATATAAGCAATTATCAACATAATTGCTTTCAACATACGGTTGACAATGGCGTGACTCTAAAACTATTCGGCCAAGGACACACCACGTATTACATTTAAATTCTTTATCGATATCGATAGATACCCGATTTTTGTTCAAATACGATAAATACGACTCGTTGGGAGTACATTTATTTATTTGTTACACAAACCGCTGTACCTTTTAAACCATTAATTAATAGACACACAAGACTGACAGACAGATAGGTAAAGGGCCATGCACAAGTTTCATAGTGAGTTTGGCCCAGAGTGCACACTTATGATATGATGTCTTAAATTTAATACAGATTGTCAACATGTAATTAAAGAAGGAATCAGATAAATAAAACTTCGGGTTTTATAGTAAAAAATCGTCTTTAATATTCCGCATATGTTAAAATTCTCATGATTCTCGTGAATTAAATGGACTTTTTGCCGTGAAACTTGAAGAAAGGAAGTACAGTGTCGATTTCACGAGTTTTCATCTATCCACCGGTGGATGAATCAGGATTTAGCTTGCCGGCCGGCCTCCCATAACGCAAGGATGCACTCTCTATCCATTTCTCTCTCATGCTTGTGACTTTGGGAAACCAGAAACAAATTTTTAATGAAGGTTAAAAAAATCTATTACCTACTGTTTGTAACACTCTGTGTGTTACGTCTCAGTCATTAATAAGTTATAATAATTATGTTACTATTTAAAACATTGATTATATTTTTACTTTATACCACATAAACGACCATAAATTTACTTAATATAAATTTTGTGTATGAATTAAGGCGCCCTCGTACCTATATTGTAATGCAAAACGAAATAAATAAAATAACTGTTTGGGTTAAGATAGTTATTCCTCGTATCGACATCAATCGACAAAATCAATTTTCGACTTGACCACATCACTACATTGAGTAGCGAAGGTCTTTCTAGAATGTTCTATGGAAAAAAATAATCGAAAATAAACTTTGTCTTCACTGCATAAGGTTTATTTTGACTAACCGTTCTATTAAATTTTTGTAAATTGGAAGAAAATAAGATTTTTATTAGAAAACAATAAAAATCGTACTTACCGATGATACGAAATACCTCCATTTGTAAGGTTTCTTCTCCTACTATCATTTTTGCACGCTAAAACGGAACAATACGGCATAGCTAGGTAAATATTAATTTGTCACGAGACGAGCAACTCTACGCGATGACAGACGCCACTGGGATCGGTTTAGCGCAAGCTATGCGTAACAACGCATAATTATGACACGCGTGCCACGCCTACTTAGCACTTCCACCTGTTTTTTCTGTTCCGTGGGTATACCGACGAAAATAGTGTCGTAATTATTGTTAACTATCAAATTAAGTGCAATTTGCGACAGAAGCGTATTATTTAAAAAAACATTATTTTATTGTAAGTACCAAGAATATTCCAAATTTCATATTATATTTGGGCATGTGATTGGGACCTATAACGCATCTATAAGTCGAATCGCACAAGGGCGCGGAATACGGTTGCTTCCCTTGGTCGGTTTAAAGCTATGTCAAGGTGCAAGGTGAAGATGTATGTTTTATGCCGAGAAAAAAAAAATAGGTATTATTTTAATCCTTTTTAATCCTTGACACAAAAATAAGGTTGCTCCTCAGCGGACTATTATCATGCAGATATTTACTTTTGTCTGAAAGCTGATCTGATCGAGGTGGTTATTAGCTGTTATTTCCGAAGAGTTTGTTTTTTTAATTATAAGAAATAAAAAAAAAACAATGGGGCTTCCTTAAATTTTTCTATAATTATCATTGCAAACAAAACTTATCTATTTTAAAATATTATTTTCTTTATCAAAAAATAGTGTTTAATCATATGAATGAGAAATTAGTTTTAATGCTTTGTGGGTATTTTCATGTTTGCTCGAGTGTGTCGGTGGCGCGTAGTCTTCTCACTTCAATCTTATTGAATGTATAGGGTACTTGCTCTGATTGCTTTCGTGGCCGTCTTGAGACTGTCAACTGGGTTGTCAACCTTGTTATATTAACCGATTGTTGGAAAGAATTTAAAACTCCTCCACGCACACTATTATCGGACACACAGGTAGCTATTACTATGCTAATTGCGCTCTGTTCGAACGAATTGATAATAAGTAGCTCCATAACGTTGGCGACAACCATTTCAAAGCGTAATAATGGTCGCGCGTCACAGTGCGCCATTTAAATAAATCGCTCCGGTATTCGTATTGTTTTTCACCACTGGCGAAATGATAGCTGCAACAATGGAAGATTCGATTGATAGAGTAGCTTGACTTCCTTACAGATGGCATGGACATTTTTGTTAATAGTGCTGATTGCTTATTATTACGCTAATACCCTATAACAAACTCATCAAGCTAATAAGTTTCCAACAAATACAGACTAAAACTACCTTACACTCTTTATCGAGGACTACTTAAAATAATAACCAAATTCGAAATCTTTGACACTCTAATTGTGTCACAAAAGCTTTGTTTTGTACGCACCATGTGTACAGCAAAAGCTCATAGTGTAACATGTTGTTTCTCGTGATCAGTCACGTGACGGTGAGATGCTCGGGCGAGATAAATAAGTTCCATTTCAGAATAATTCTGCGGTACTTTACACGCAAGACATAAAATATTAACATCGACAACACCTTCTTATCGGGATTGATTAATTATTTATCTACGAATAGAAATGGAGCAACATCTGACTTTACGTAGAAGAGAAAATTTATTCGTTGGTACTTACGAAATCAAATAACCTAGTTTAATTTTATACATATTTTGATATTATATTACATACCTATTACATGTTGATGTTTTTACAATATTTTGTTCGATTGTATTGTTAAACACCAAGATTTTCGTAAACCGTGGTCGTCGGCCTGAGTAATCGAGCGTGCTATGTGTGAATCAGTGGCGGGCGGCGCCGGCGCTATATTTAGCTTCCCGCGCCCGCCAAGTCGGAGTCGTCTGCACTGCTGCCCTCTGTGCGCGAGCTGCCGCCGCCTGCGCCGCCCGCTCCTGCCGCGCACGCTGCACAGAGGGCGTTCCCTCGTGTAGCGCACCCGACTGACCCGACCCCGTGCTGAACAACGCCTGATAACTAACCATACGCACGCACTAGTTCTCTGTGCTGCTATTGTGCGATAGCGTGACGGAACGGAAAAAAAAATTACAAGCATACCTACATGCCTCTAAGATTTAGTACTACTTCTTAGAAGCCCGTATCAATAGACATCAGAATGTCTTAGAAAATCTCATTTTATTCGTTAGAAAGTCAATCCCTCATATTCGATAAGGAAAATTGTATTTTGAACTAAAGATGAAAGACGTGTGGTACAAAAAAAAATCGAGTTACTGTCTGAGACACGCGAACGGAATCTCCTGTGCGTGTGTCAGACCAGTCATAATTTTGGATAAATATTATTATATATCCATCCATCCATATTTTAAGTGCTGGGCACTTGTTGGTTTAGCAATTTCCATCTTTCTCTGTCCAGTTTTCTACTTCTGCTTTTTCCTTCAATAGGTCTGTATTTTGTGTGTATTTTCTTCTTGGCCTTCCACGTTTTCTTTTTGCCTCTATTTTCCCTTCTACGAGTATTGCTAATAAATTTCTCGTGCCGTATCAAATGACTGATACTTCCCCTTCTTTTCTCTACATGATCTAAAATTTGCCTTTTTTTTATTTACGCTCCTCAGTATTTTTTAATTTGTGACTTTTCTGTCCATGACACTTTTTTCCATCCGACGCCAACACCACATTTCAAAAGCTTCTAGCGTTTCACGGTTTCTTTTAGTGAGGGTCCAGGTTTCACAAGCGGCTATGCTCCATATATATCATAAATTTTAATTGTAATTCACTTAATTTTTCTTAAAAAAGGGGTACTTACTGCTTCTCCATATTCACCTTAAAGGATCTAAACGTGGACCATGCCGCGAGCAGAAGATAGCATTTATGTACCTAATATTTATGTAGGTAGGTAGATTTGCAGATGATTCGTTTAATGTTTGTTGGGGACTTTAAATCTCTATCTTTATCTCTCTAATAATATAATGAGCTGCAGAAGTGCAGATCATTATATTATGTTTTATTGTACACTAGCTGTGCCCCGCGGTTTCACCCGCGTTAATACCTATATCATATGGATCACTAACTTTTTTGACAATTTAATATAGCCTATGTTAACCGCAGATAGAGTAGCTTCCCAAGAGTGAAAGAATTTTTCAAATCGGTCTATAATTTCGGAGCCTATTCAATTCCAACAAACAATCAAATCTTTCCTCTTTATTTATTATTAAGTATAGATGATGGTTTTTTTTATTATATTAAGTATTTATTATACATTACCGCCGTACGATGTACGAGTGTGAGATATTGATTTAGAAAAATAAAGTTTATTAGTGAAAGCGGTCAAGGAATGTCCGATATTTATGTCGCAATAAGTGTCATAGTGCCATATAGTCAGGATGAATCAGATCGATAATAAGGAAAAACACTTAGGCAAAAAGTAGACCGACCTTGTGAGTTGCACATTCAGTCAGTTGCATATTCACGTTTTGATCTTTTCTTGGAACAAGTACAAATATGAAATGTGTATAGAATACAAGTGAGTGGTGGCAATCGCCAGCGTAGTCAAATCAGGCAAGGTTGGCGTAAACAATCGTTGTGTCGGGCATCCGGCGCGCGCGCTGCGGCGCAAGCTAATGAGGAGTGCTGCGTGCTGTGCGCCCCAGCCCCTAGTGGCGTTGTAACGCGGCTTTACATCATATACATGTCATATGCCCTCAACGAATATTATTACTTTGTATATCCTACTAATATTACAAATGTGAAAGTTTGTTAGAATGATGTGTGGATGTTTGATACTCTTTCACGCAAAAACGGCTAGACCGATTTGGTTGAAATTTGTTATGTAGATAGGTTATACCCAGGATTAACATATATGTTACTTTTTATCCCGGTCAACAGGGGTAGAAGCGTTTAAGTAACGATTATTGTTGACAATGTCAGAAAAAAATAAGTTGTCTGGGAGCTTTTAACAAAAACGCTGCCTAACCCTTTAAGATATAACAAAATAATGTATGGTGTAATTGTTTATCTTAAATAGATCTACAGAAAAGTCCGTGATACTATATGTCCAGCTCTTAAGGATAACATACTACATCCATTTAAATACTTAAAAAAATGGGCAATTATAAAGTGCTAACTTGGAAAGCTATTTATACAAATACTTTATTAATCCATATATGTAGTTTTAAATAGATTGGTTGGCTTGAGCATTTCACGAAGATTATTTTTTCCCTTTACACCATGCAAATTAAATAAATACCTACCTTAGGAGATATAGCAAATTCAAATAACGCGCAAAAATAATAATTTCATGTCGCTGACTGACTAGACTGGCACGCGCGGGCGGGGTGAAATTAGTAAAGAAACGACGTAACGGGGGCAAGAACGGGTAGACCGATCTTCAAAACCTTGAATTTTTTGGATTTGTTTCCGCCCCGTATAACAAAGTACTTAACTATAAAGACATCGGGAACGGTATATTAACACGGGTGAAACCGCGGGGCACAACTAGTATATGTCACCGGAAAATAACAAGAACCGTAAGTATATAACTTTCCTAATAAATATACTTCCGTAGGATATGCTGCCTGGTATGCTGATTGACATTTAGTGCTGTAATATTTCATGAAACAAATATTATACCTTTGAGTATACATATGAAACTATAGAGTGAGCCTATCAGAGTTTAAACCGTAAGCACTAGTGTGAAAAAGTGTTTTCGTGAATCATGTATGAAGATGGAGCTTGCCGTTTTAAAAAATCTATCTAAAACACTAATATTATCCTAACAATGTCAAAACCATCGACATTTTCTTATATAAGTTTCTCGTTGCGCAAAAATTAACTTAAATGAAAAACGAAATGTACTAGGATCAGACTAAAAACTGGTCTCGCTTGGCACAAGGGAAACCTAGCGATAGTAGCAGTCTATGCATATAGTACGTCGATGATTATAACTGAAAAATTGCGCGTATTTGGTTTTGGCCAAATTTCTCGTTAAAAAGCTGAACTCGAGTACACGGGCATCTTAGATTGATAGAATTGATTGGTCGAGTCAACCCATCATTCATCTAAGACTAGGAGGAGGACTTTAGAAGCGATATGAATAAAGTAAAATAGTCAGTATCAAATTTACTGAAATTTGAGCTTATACGAGCTAATAAGCTCGTCAACGCTTGTACTCGTTGCTGATGTGAAATCAGCTGTGCTGTTATACGCAGACCCGCGGTTTATTGTAAACGGTCAGAGGTTTCGGTGAGTGGCACCGCGGTGGCGACCGGTTCGCCCCCTCCCCCCAAACCCCCGCTCGCGCCCGCCTGCACATCTGCGTTGGTGTGTGTGGCGACACCTACTGCTGGGCCGGCAGATGTACGCTGCACCGGTTCCTTGAATTATGCAGATTTTATTTAAAAATTGGTTCAGGTTATTAAAATATCTTTAAGTAAGGAAACTGCAACTTGAATAAAATATTCTGAAAGTAAACATCGATCATTATGTAAAAGAAACGAAGCAAAAAAAAACGGCACGCAGGACGTGTACCTATTTATGTTATCGGACGAAGTGCTATTTCGTTATTATAATCGTTCCGGTTTCATTGAGGACCGGGGAAGTGCATTGTGCCCCCCCCCCCTCCCCCGCCTTACCCTTAACTCGCTGCACATCCTCCACAATTATCATCGGATATCGCTAAACATTTTACTCAGTAGGATCCTAAGGGTATCTCTTTCTCTAAAGAAAATTACTTACTTAATTATTAAGTTTTTTTTTCTAAGAATCTCAAAAGTTGTCCGCACCCGAAATAAGTAGTTACCATGCTACAAAAGCATGTTATTAATCATATGATGCGTATTGCCTAGTTCCTCACAACGAAATTAAGGTTGCGCGTAAATCTTTCTAAAATAGAACACATGATGAAGTCGCGGGGACAGCTAGTATTAAATAAAATAAATATTAGTAAATGATGCGGTCGGGTGTTAGTGAACCGATCGGAGGTCACGTCTGCGTCGTGACGTAGAAGGGTGCAAGCAGGGGGCGCGGGGGCGCGGCTCGGGGCGCATCGCGGAGGCTGCGCGCCGGGCCGGAGCCGCCGCCAGTCGACCGCCGGCGGGCGCGAGCCGCGTCTGCGATGTTCCACTGTATCGTGCAGCCGCGCCACGACTGGGGCCCGCCCGATCTCGCCAATGCATTCCCTGGTAGGAGCCAACCGCGCCTCGCCGCCTCTCGGAGCTCCCGGCGCATTCCACGCCGCAAGCCCACAATGCCGTTACGATCTATTTATGATCGCAAAAAAGCTTCTTGTTATATGCCAATAACTAATTATAACTGTGCTTACCAGAAATAAATGACTTGTTGTTTTACCGGTGTCGGGAAGCTCGCAGGCGGCGATGTTTTGCGGCTCATGTGAAACTGTGATTGTTTTTATCGTTGCATTGTGTCGGATATGTGTGAAGGCGGACCGTTTGGTTCTCTGTACGCGGTAGCAATCGACTAGTAGCATAAAAGCTTCTCTTGTTGTATTTTTATGATTTTACCGAAGTTTGAACCTACTCAATGTAAGGATCTGGTTATATTCAAGCTACGTTTACCACTCCTTTTAGAAAAGCTTCATCATTATCCTACCTAAGTACATATACCTATGTATAGGTCTATTCTTCAAAACAAAAAAATACCTTATTGAAAACGTAGCTAGTTACTAAATTGTTAAAATTACCAATTTTTACTTATATACCTTGTGTTAACCGTATCGAAATACGTGATGATTGTGAGTATGACTTAAAGCGCTGTTGCAATCGGGGAGTGCAGCTTGCACCGGTAGTGGGGGCCTCCGGCGTGTCCCCTCGCGGCGGCGCGACCCCTCGCCGGCAGCCGGCAGCTACCTACTCTGTACACATCCCTACTAACGACACGACACGCGTTTGCTTTTTGTTTTTGTGCGAGTCTGCAGCCGCCTCGAGTGCTCCCTCGCAGAACGTAATTGCCGCGATGTGATTGTGAGCAGTCGAGGCCATTGTCTGGATACGGTGCTATTACGCCGCTCGACTCATCCACTATACCACATATTGCATTCGAACAAGAAAAGCTACCTAAAGATGGTATACCTACGTAGCATTATGACTCTTTTTATATATTTACTAAGGAACGCCTAGACAGACCGTCAGTTATACTAGATGCTAAGCATAAGATACGTAGACGTATAGAATTCTGAATATTGTGTATCACTCTGCGGAAAACAATATTAATGACTGGTTGTTATTGCGTAGACATAAAAGCTAGGTTTGTTTATTAGATGCAGAGCCCAAGAATCTTATAGTATTCTGAATCCGAAGGTTTTGCTGGGATAATTTGTGGACCATATGAGCTTGCCCAGCTGCCCACTAGATCATTTGTATGTTTTTCATGCGTTGTGAATTGGAATTTTCTTTGAAATCGTTCCCAAAAATATGCTTGTCATCGAAAGATATACCTCGAAGCCGTTCCCAAAATCTATCCAGAATGTAAAAAAACTTTTTAACAAAAAAATGAAAAGCAAAAAATAAGAAAACTTTTTTTATTTAATTTTAATAACTAATTTCTTAAACGAATGCGAGTATACCTAAGTAATTTCGAGTCGGTGCCTTTCACATTTATAATATTAGTGGGATATAGACTTATTGTTAAAGAAGTCTTCTACCCTGTAGTAACACCACACAATAAGAGAGTAGAAAAAAAAAAACGGGGCAAGTGCGAGTTGGACTCGCGAGAGGTGCTTTACGTATGATGTTACCTACTTATATTTTTTTTAAATCTGACCCAAACTTTTTTTATTACAGTCAGGGATTCAACAAAACTTAAAATTTAAGTTGAGAACTTTGATTATATAATGACGTTGAGAAATATGTTCTCTTACACATTCCACCTGCCAATGTTAGTTGGTACGCACAATATTGAGTGATTTACAATGATATAAAAATACATTTACTGCTTAACAAGAAATTTCTTTTGATATGGCACATGATGCAGTTTTAAATTTCCCACGTTCCGCCCAAAAAGACGTCCCATACACATACATATCACCACGCCTCTTTCCCTTGTAGGGGTAGGCACAGACCACTTCTTTCCACTTGCTACGATCCTTACACCGGCTTACACACTTGTTTCGCTTTGTCCCCTTTTATTATTGCCATCATAAATACATTACTGTTCGGTTTATGGTACTCTTGACCTGACCTTTTTTCATTCACACTTTCCTTGACAACTGAAATTAGTTTTCTACAAATTTCTTCAATATGTGGCTTCCAAGTGAATTTATTGTCGAATGCCATACCTAAATCTATTTCCAGTTCTACACATACCTACGTTATACTTCTACCACGTCTCTTTGGCGCCGAATATTCTAAATAAGGTCGATGTTTTACGTAAACAGTAGTAAAGTTCGAATCAAATTTCAGTGATGGGTGATGAGGTGGACAGCGACAAAAGAACAAAGACTGATAGCGAATTGCTGCGCACATTGAGCAATTATAAATAAGTGGTTATCTTGATGTTGTCACTAACTCACTACATACACAGGCGCCAGGTCCTGTCGGTCCTGCTGATGTTGTTATCTGAGTCGCGCGCGTCTCACGAGGCGAGCGTAGAGCGCCGGTGCGGGCTAAGCCATAATATGTCTAGCAAGTTTTATGGGGCCCTCGCACCAGCGCTTTACAATACTTAACACCATAAGTCATTTAGGATAAGTATTAAAAGAAAAAATTGAGATGTAAACTGAAAACTCTCATAGTAACAGAACAATGCCAGGGCTGTTTACCCTCTATACCCAAAGATGACTATTGTAAGACCAATAGAAAAGATAGTGCGAATCCAAAAGAAAGAAGTATCGGTAATCAGACATACTTTCATGAAGGCTTTTTATATAATTAAGTGACTTACGATACTAAACCGCAGCTTAATGAACAAAAAAACTACCTACTATTTACGATAAATTTTGTTAGCATTATGTATAATTGCATCAAATTCATAGGTACTTAATGAATTAAAATTGTAATAATAATAGTCGAGTAATAATGTAATTGAAGGATACTATTAAACTACTATTTTATGGGGGCTCTTAGACAAAGAAGGTACAGAACCCTTCGTGCGCCATTCCGACTCGTTTCTTACAATACTTATCTATTACAAATTACTCACTTGCTCAAAATTTGTACTTGTGGATATCTGTGGTAATATGCAAGAGCTCCCACTGATGTGTGTGTCCTGTCTCGTGGCGCGCAGACATCCGCATGCAGCTGTCGGAGCAGACGCGCGTGCTGGAGGCGCGCGCCGAGGCCACGGCGGGCGTGGCGGGCGAGCTGCACGACTACTGCCGCCGCCGCGCTGACCTCGAGCACGAGTACTCGCGCGCGCTCGACAAGCTGGCGCGCACCGCACACCAGCGCCACAAGGACCAGAAGCACAAGTGAGCCACACCGACCCAGCATCACGCTGGTGTTGTTTTTCATGTTTAACTTTGTTTGTATTGGCTTGCAGGCGCGAACAATGGTCTTTGACGGGCGCGTACGCATGCTGGCAGGCAGCGCTGGATAACACGAAAGCACTGTCGCGTGACCACGCCGCACTGGCCGACCTGTACGGCGGTCCGCTCGCCACGCGCCTGCAGCGCGCCGCCGAGGATGCGCTTCGCCTGCACCGCAAGTGCCGTGACATAGGTAATGCAAGCGCAATCGCTTACGCTGTGCTTCGCGCATGTGTGCGGGCCTCACGAATGAATGTTGTGTGTAGTGTCGGAGCGGCACGAGGAGGTGGGCGCGGCGCTGGCGGAGGCGGCGGGCGCGGGCAAGACGCACGCTGCCGCCGCCGCGGACTGGCGCGCCGCCGCGCTCAAGCTGCGCCACGCGCACCAGCTGCGCGCGCGCGCCGCCGCCGCTGACCCGCCGCGACAGAAGAAGCTCAAGGCACTTGATAAGGAGCTCGACAAGGTGAGTCGCGGTCGCCGCGCGCCGGATGTCCGCGCGAGCACTCGATCTCACTGACTCCGAATTGTTCGTTCCTTAGCGGCGGACACGCCACAGCGAGGCGCGAGTGCGCGCGCTGCGGGCGCGCGCCGACTACGTGCTCAGCCTAGAGGCCGCCAACGCTACGCTTCAGCGGTACTACCTCGACGACATCGCTGACATCATTCTGGTGAGACACGAATTCCTGATTGTCAATTATTTGTCATACTGGCATACTGGTGTAAAGACCGTTCGTAAATGAATTAAATACGATAGGTGGATAAATTTGAGTCGTGCTACGGGTTCGATTCCTGCTTTGGACATGAAACAGCCGTTTCGGTGCTCCACAAATGAGCGTCTCATGTCTGGTGACCCCGACGTTGTTGCAAGAGAGCTGTATCGCTTTATGGATAAGGTTCTCGGCAGTGGGCAGTGAGTCCGCTCGGCGGGCGACGTAGTAACGTGTGTGCGCCCGCAGTGCATGGAGGTGGGGTTCGAGGCGGTGGTGGGGCGCGCGGCGCGCACGGCAGGCGCGGCGGACGAGGCGCGCGCGGCGGCCACGGCGGGCGCGGCGGGCGCGTGGCGCGGCGCGGCGGCGGCGCTGGACGCGCTGGCCGGCCGCCAGCGCCTGCTGGACGCGCACGCGCCCGCCTTCGCTCTGCCGCGCCCGCTGCCCTACCAGGGCGCCGCGCCCGACGCGCAGGACCAGGAGATGCTGGCGCTGCTGGGCGACGCCGCGCCCCCCGCGCCCGACACGCCGGACGTGGCCGCCGAGCTGGCGCAGCGGCTCGCCATGCTGGACGCCGGCGCGCGCCAGCTGCGGGCCGAGTGCCGCGAGAACGCCAAGACGCTCGACGCTGCGGAGGCTGAGCTCATTAAGCAGGTACCTATTATAACTCTGTGGTGTAACTCATGACTTATAGAACTAATAAACTTTAACTATTTTGCCAAATTTATTTCGCGGTTTTCGCTAATGTAAACCATTGAAATAAAACGACTTTTACGGATTATGTATGTATCGATTTGCAGGTATCATGGTCACGACACCGACAGTCTGCCCGTGACCATGATACCTGAAAAGGTGTCGAAACGTCGGGACCTAAAATCCAATTACAAACCACGATAAAATCCGAAATAAGTAGTTTTAGTTAAATATTACCTAAGTTGTTGTACATCCCGTCTGCTGAAACAACCCACTTCGCTACTACTCTACTGTACGGGCTAGCGGCTCGTACAGTTGTAGTAGAGACTGAAAATTGTAGTTAAGTAAGGAATGACTGAATAGCTTATGTTGTCAGATGGAGGGTAGCGACTCCCAATGGGACGTGAGCGGTCTGTTCGGCGCGGCGGGCGGGGGCGCGGGCGCTGTGCCGGCCGCCGCGCCCCCGCTGCCCGAGGACCAGGAGGATTACTACCTTGCGGTAAGAACACGCGCGTGGTTGCCCAACACATGTGGACTTAGCGTGATTGATACTATTATCTATGTTATGGTAATGTTACAGAAATTCCGTTCATACGTGTCGTGCGCGGGCCGGCTGGCGCGGCTGGAGAGCAAGGCGGCGGCCGTGCGCGGGCGGCTGTTGGGCGCGGGGGGCGCGGGCGCGGGGGGCGCGGCGCGGTCTCCGCCCACGCCGCCGCGCCGCGCCGCCGCCCGGCTCCGGCGCGGGCAGTTCGCGGCGCCGCTGGACCTGCGCCTGCCGGTGGTGCTGACGTCGTGCGTGCGGGTGATCGCGTCGTACGGCCTGCGCCACCAGGGCATCTTCCGCGTGTCGGGCTCGCAGGTGGAGATGCAGGCGCTGCGGGCCGCCTTCGAGCGCGGCGAGGACCCGCTGGCCGGCGTGCGCGACGCCTCCGACATCAACTCCGTGTGCGGCCTGCTGAAGCTGTACCTGCGCGAGGTGCGTATGGCGGGGTGCGGGCGTGGGGGCCGGCGGGTGGGGGCTGGCGGGGCTGACGAGCGCGTGTGCAGGTGCGGCCGCCGCTGCTGCCGCCGCAGCTGCAGGAGCGCCTGCTGCGCGTGGCGGCGCTGGCGGACGACGCGCAGTTCGTGCTGCGCATGCGCGAGACGCTGGCGGCGCTGCCGGCGCCCGCCGTGCTGGTGCTGCGCTACCTGTTCGCGTTCCTGGCGCACCTGACGGAGCACAGCGAGCACAACATGATGGACGCCTGGAACCTGGCCATCTGCCTGGGCCCCACGCTGCTAGCCGCCTGGGGCGAGGGCGGGGCGCAGGTGGCGGCACAGAACCTCGTCAACGAGCTCGTCAAGCGCATCATCCTGCACCACGCCGACGTCTTCCCTCAGGACATCGCGCCCTACGCGCTTTACACGAGGCACAGGTTACACACATTTTACCATAGCTTCCTAGATTTTAACCAACTTTAAATGGACAAGTGGCGTATTCGCAGGACTACACCTTGCGGACGACTGCTTACATTTAATTTCTTTTTATTGATTTAGCGCATTTGCTACCCATCCTGTCTCTAAGAGGGCAAAATTATTTAAAACCTTTGTTTGTTGTTCCCGTTAACATAGATTCTTAATATGATTTTATATTTTCTAGTGTTAAAAAAGTGTTATTGAACAAATGAGACATAAAAAACCGTGCGCGCGTTCCGTGTATTGCTTCAGTGAGGAGGACGGCGGCGCCACGGACGGCGACGCCGACGAGCCCGACGCCGCGCACGCCGAGCGCGACCGCGACCGACACGACCGGCACGATCGGCACGACCAGCACGACCAGCACGACGCGCACGACGCGCATGACCCGCACGACGACCTGTCGCTGTGCGATGTCGACGATGATGACACGGGTATGTTATAACACTCGAACAATCATTATCACTTTACGTTAATATTGAAAGGTTTTTTGCCTTTCAATTCAGGCATTTTTCAGGCTCTTTTCGTGTCATGTTATGTTTATGCCGTGACATTATTATATTTTATTTATTTTTTATTTTATTTATTACATTCTAAAGAAGGCGATAATATTATCAAATAGCTAATTACAAGCCTCCACACATAGACGATATATCGGGTATGTATGTAAAGTATATTTGTAGCCAACCGATTGTTATTTGGTTAGTGTGTCCTTCTAAGTTGTCTACAGTGCCGCTGACTAGGCATCCTAGGGTCAAACAATTATGTTATTATCAACAAACCATATTATTTTTAAGCATTAAATTTTAGCTTAATGGATCTTATGGATCTAAACTATAGCCGTCGTCTGAACCTTAAATACTTTTTACTATTGACACGGAAATGGCTTATAAATATGGTTTTCTATCTCTCATTGTTTCTTATTACAGATGACATAAGCGACGAAGACTGCGAGAGCGGCGATTGGGGCGAACGAGACTCTGGAGAATATAGGAGGTGAGCAGCGCTCGCACGGCCGCCACGCAGTGCGGAGCGCGCGTGACGTCACGCCTGTTGCAGGTCGCGCAGCAGCGAGCGCGCCTCGCCCGCCGCCGCGCCCGCGCCCGCCTGCGCGCCCGCGCCCGCCTGCGCGCCCCCGCCCGCCTGCGCGCCCGCGCCCCCCGCCGCCGCCGTGTCCGCGCCCGCGCAGGTACCGCTCGAGACGCGCGTGTGACGCCGCTGCCATACGGTCGTATCGGATTTTTGTAGTCTTCAAAATGCATATTTATCGCTTTCGGTGCTTCACTTATTATCAGTATTCCATACGTTTACTTTTGTTTTTATGTATAAATCTAAGTTATGATTATAAAATATCATGACAATATAGGTAAAAGCAAATGTATATTCCAAATAAAAAGGAGTCTTAGGCACCTGTCCGATTGCGAGCGAGAAAACGAGTAACTAAAGACAATTTTATCGCTCAAGAAACGTACTACAGTTTATAGATCACTCCGACTCTAACCCCGAGCGAGTTGTGCGAGTATTGTCGTCGCACTCGCTTACTCGTTACTCTCTTACTCGTTACTCGCTCATCGCCCGCAATCGACAGGTGCCTTATGTACAACGAATTTCATTTAGTATTATGAATTGCGTGCTTTGCTTTTTAATGTATGTCTTGTTGTGTATAATTTCTGATTGAAATGTATGTTATATTGCGCGGTTTGTCGCTTGCGCGGTTTAGTTAGGTTGCATAGCGCTTGTCCGGCGCAGCGTAGGCGCGGGCCCCACGCCACGTGGCCGGCTACACCTGCAGACCGTTGTCTTACATGAAAAAAACAACAATCATAACCAAGGTTCGAAGTACTTGTTAGGTCATGTATCGTGCCCAAACACGATAAGATGGCGTCGCTTCATTATAGTGCGGACTTTTGAAGTTCCGTGACGCGTCGGTGCGGAGTCCGCGCTCCGCGGCCGAGACGACACCGAACTCCCACTATTGTATGAACAATTAAAGCTCGATAACCAACTTATGTAACTGCTTCGCGTTTGGGGTGAGATTAAGATTGAAGATTATAAAGATACATAGCTGAATTTCATTAATCGATAGAACTGGTATAACAGTTAAAGCAATTGCTATAAATTAGATGAAATTGAGTCGCGACGGATATGTATACGAAACCGTAATACTATGTTACTGATACCGGCACGGATCTTGACCGCTCGGCGGAAGAGTGGGGATCGCTTTGCGCATCGTGCACTAATGACAAAAAAAAACGCACACCCGTTTATTATTTATTTTTTCCTAAGTTACCTACGTAATTTCTAATGGCTCTATGGTTGAAAGAAAGATTTTATAAACATTTATTAAATTGATAAATGGAAATTGGGATGGAAGTAGGTACTCAAAAATGTTTCTTCTAATTTAAAATATAAGTTAAATCTTGTAGTTTGTCAAAAATTACGAAAATAAAATTAATACGTAGCTACCTATGTACTTTTTTGTTTACATTTTTGACTTCGAATTTAATTTATTCGTTAATAAATTGAAAATCATATTTTTTAATATTAAAATTTATACGCTTCGTAGTAGGGTAGTGATGAAACGTTACGGTGATATGGGTGTAACACCTTCCATTAAATCGCTTTCCATAACTTAAACTAATACTTGTTTAAATTATGTTGGCCGGAAGTGTACTCGTCGTCGTGAGGTAGGTGCAAGCGCAGCAAAGAACGAATCCCGAGTGACAGCTATGACGCGATGCGCTGCGGGCCAATCACGCGCCTTACGCGTACCTCAAAAGGGACCCAAAAATCACTTCTGCGCAGGTGAAGGTCAGCGCTCAAGATCCGTGCAGATGATTGTACTGTTATGTTAATATTGAGAATATTCAATGGCCACTGCATACGACGCGGTGTCGCTATTCCGCTGACAAGTTTTATTATTGTTCGGTGAAAAGCCTGAACAGAACTATACATCTAAACCAACTACCGAAAGTAAACGCTTGTAGGTTACATGTCCTATATAATTAACTCAACCGACATGTTGTCATCATCACAACCGCGATGTCTGTGTGTGTGAGTGTGATTAGTGTAGTAGTACGCGTCGGGCGCGCGTATTTGCCTTAATTAGTATTGTATTCGCCATAATAAAGACTGAGCTTTTACAGGGAGGCTAACCTCGCCACCTCCCCTCAACTTATTCGTACGTACCTATATTTGTTATAAGCATATATATGGTTTAAATATTTGATATATTAAATAGTGGGCGGTGGCTGTTTATGTCAATAAAATTATTTCCCTGCATGCAAGTGTTTGATTTTGTTTTAGCTTAGTGTGACCCCGGCCTCCGCTAGTTATTGTACGCATATTGGTCGCGTCACGTTAACATAACGCTGGCGGTCAGAGACTGGTCTCGGCGCGCGACGCCAATCATATTCATCTAAGGTTTGGTGGTCAATGGTATACTACAAAGTTCGTGCTCGCGAGTATGCTCGCTCAAACACAGCATGGAATGTTTGTTCTAGCGTTATTTTTCGTGACGCAACCTGTACCATATAACAGAACGGTGTATTTCCCTGTTGGGCTTTTGTTTATTTGTTGAACATTATATTTGACTGTGCCCGACAGGTCCATGATTTATTTATTTTATCGTTCCTTGTAAATGCTGACTACCATATATATGCCTACATTGTGAAATAGCAATAAAGGTTTGAGTGATTTTAAAACATAAAAGAAACCTTATTATAATGTATGATTGCTTACTTGAATTAGGAGAAATACTTTTATAGTACCTACTCAGATGTATTCATAATTGGATACTTAGGTAAGTAGAACTCTGATCTAAGATGTTTGTTAGCGAACTTTGTTCATTCTACGTTTTTGCTGTAGAAGAATATTGAAATGGACAGAGTTTTATCTAAATAGTAAATGCTCAGTAAAGTATTGGGTAAAGCGCTGTTTCCATGTGACGCTGAGCGGCGCCTCGTGTGTGCAGGTGGAGGCCGGCGAGCAGCCGAGCGCCGCGCCCGCGCCCAGCAGGTGAGACCCGCGCCCCCGCCCGCGCCCCCGCGCCCCGCGCCCCCGCGCCTACTAACCCGTGCGCCCCGCAGGCTGGCCGACACGCCCGACCTGGTGCTGGACCTGCCGGCGCGCGCCCCGCCCGACGCCGCCGACACCTTCGCGCACAACCGCGACACGCTGCGCAAGCGGCGGCCCGAGCCCGCGCCCCCCGCGCCCCCGGCCGCGCCCGCCGCGCCCCCCGCGCCCCAGGGCAGCCCCGTGCCGGCGCGCAACACGGCGCGCGTGGCCGCCAAGTTCGCGGAGCTCACGCTGACCGGCGGCTCGCTCAAGCCCGCGCTGGCCGCCAAGCCCGCGCTGCTGCGCCGGCCCACGCCGCACCCGCACGCGCCCGCCGCGCCCCCGCCGCCCGCGCGCGCCCCCTCCGGCCCCGACGCCGCCTGCTAGCCATCGAAACAGATCCCATTCATCTTTGCGCGACGACATTAGCGCGACTATAGCGCTTAATAATGATTTTAATGCATATTGTTGATTCGCGGTTTGAATCTTATATCTATTCGCTGTGATAGCCCCTCGCGGCGCGGTGGCGGTCGGTGGCGGTCGGTGTCGGGCCGGAGTGGGGCCGGAGTGTGGTCGCCGGCTCCTGCAGTACACGCCGCGCGCTCGCCGCGGGAGGCGCGTGACGTCCTCGCCGCGGCCTGATCTTGACCCAGACCGACCCGGGCTGACCTGGTCCGACCCGGACTGGCCTGCTCCGACCTGGGCCCGCTTGGTCTTACCCAGTCCAGCCCGGATGGGACTGCGGACAACCGAGCAAGCGCGCATTTATTGTGTTTATAAGTACAATTAATTGTTTTATATCTATGTCATTATTTTTTATACGCGCCGCAGAGGAACACGCCAGTTGGTTGTCAGCTCGATACTAATTAAATTCGCAGTTTATTGACGTGCTAAGTAGGTTTAGGTGTAGTAGGTACGTATTTTTTGAGGTAATTTTAGGCCGTTGAATGAGGCTAATAGGTACTTAGGTATGAGAAGCCGTCGACACCGCTGCGGGTTCGTCCGCGGCGCATTATACATTGTAACCGTCGAATGTGCTGTATCTACCTTATGATATCCTCGTACTCAATAAACCAGTATTACACATTACTCGTGGTTGTTATTTATATGAGAGAAGGCGAGATGTGGGAGACTAAGCTCCAAGCCGCGTACAGTCCAGCCCAGATAATGAATGCCTCAACCTATCCTTAGCAATACGCCTCGTAAACATGTTCGGCTGCGGGGCACCACCACCGAGAACACCTTCAATAATCTCCTCTAGCTTGGCAGCTACTAAATAAGGTTTACATCTGACTGCAAAATCTGCCATACAAAATATGGTCCTGCGGCTGTAAATATTCGATCAAAGGATTTCCATTTTAATGTACTTATTTAACAGGTTTAAAAAGATAGAGGATTTGTATAAAACATGTGTACATCATTTCAGTAATACATAATATCTTTACGTGATTTGTGTTATTTTAAAAATAAATGCGTATGTTCAATATCTACATATAAAAGTGAAGGATCTGCATTCCTTTGGATGTTACTTTTTTTTTCTTTTTTTTGTAATTATGTAAGTATATGAGGTGACAATGACAAAAAATAGACCAGCATGTTTTACCATATTTCCTTAAAGTTTTCTTAATTATGAACATTTTTAATTTCTTATTGAAAAATGTTTACCATCAATAGAGAAATGGAAGGAAGGAGAGAGACGCCTGTGCCCAGCAGTGGGACGGCATGGGCTGACGGATGCAAATGGAAACTCTGCACATTAAAATTTTGTGAAATAGTGCTGTATTCTGAGGTTAGAAGTGAACGCATAAGAATAAAAAAAAAATTGGGACCGGATACTTAATTTTCTTTCATCAAACCCTCTCTTGTGGGGTTTCTATAGATAGGTCTTCAGTAATGATGTGGAGGTTTATAATATGTTTTTTTTTTCTAAACATTAGTTTGCGCGGGACACGCTTCCAAACAAATTTAGGTTATTAGTTAGGTTGTGTTTTCATGAAAATACAATCGACAAGAATCATTGACAATTTAGTCGACACTACATAACAATTAACCAAATACCTCAAAACTTCAATAATTAAACAAAATAATTTGGAAAATGGGTTTACGTGACGTTGCGATTAAGGCAACCACCATAAAAAAGTACTCTACAGAGTACCTACCTTTTATATTATGAAAAAGTACTCTGTTTTTCATGTATTACAAGAAATAAAAACTCTTTGATTTTGAATCAATCCGAGGTAATCTGAAAGGATAATATAATTGTTTATAGTAAGAGCAAGTTTGTAAAAGGAATAAAAGAGGCTACTAGATAACTTTTACAAAGTCTTTCGTCTATCTAGTTTAGCTTTTGAGGTTACTTCAACAATATGAGAACCATTATGACGATGAGTTCCTTGTCGCCGTTTACTTTTTATTTATGTAAGTTTTAATTTTAGTATAGTTAGAGTTTGTTCTTATATTAGATTTAATTGTGTATTAATAAATTATTCAATTTTAGAACCATTATTTACTAAATGTATATTTAATTGGTTTTGAGTAGTTTGATTAAAACGCACATGTGTTTTCTTTACTAGCCATGAAACAATTGTTTTTAGTGAATTATTGATATCAGAGTGGGCGCACGGAGCGGCTGCGCGCTTCGCTTTAGACTAAAATGATCGTATCCACTGCAACGCACTTACGCGCGTATGTAGGTACAGTCGCCATCAGATAATAATATATTGTAGCAAGCAAGGTGACCAAATACTTCTGAACAATTTAAAATGTCAATAAGTTCGATTCGCTACAAGTTACCATTAATATCTGAACATTTATTACCTCGTTAATATCTGAGCAGATGCTTGTCAATAATTTCTATACAAACTACAAACCAAAAAATCTGAACACTCACAACGTGTTTGTGAAAACGTTGTTGGTTCCATGCGGAAACGGTTACAAGACGTATTGAGTGCAGAAGGAGATTACACAAAATACTTATATTTATTTTTGATTTTTCCTTTATATCACGCAATAACGAACTAGGTGAGCTCAGCGTTTGACTGACTGACTTGACGTTGTGAGTGTTCAGATATTTTTGGTTTGTAGTTTGTATAGAAATTATTGACAAGCATCTGCTCAGATATTAACGAGGTAATAAATGTTCAGATATTAATGGTAACTTGTAGCGAATCGAACTTATTGACATTTTAAATTGTTCAGAAGTATTTGGTCACCTTGTCCGCTACGATATATCTGATGGCGACTGTACCTAAGCTATAGCACCGCTGCACGTGATTTTATCCAGGGTTGAAAATTCTGAAATTTCATACATTTTTCGATGACACGCCACGATATTATCGCTTAAATGACTTTCTAAGAGGGCAGAACTTGTCCTAAGCATTTCTTAATATGGCACCAAAGCTGTGGCACCGGTGCACGTGATTTTATCCGGGGTTAAAAATTCTGTATTCCCATACAATTTTTCGATCACAAACCACGATATTATCGATAAAATGAATTACTAGGAAAATAGAGCTTGTCATACCACGTTAAAAATGGCCATGGCCGGCCATGCGCGACTCGGACTCGCACTCGAAGGGTTCCGTACCATTAGGCTAGGTTTTATGTTGTTTTCAGTGTTTGTTATTACAGCGGTAACAAAAATACATAATCTGTGAAAATATTGACTGTCGCGGTTCCTGAGATACAGCTTGCTGACAGACGGACGGACAGACAGCGCAGTATTAGTCTTAGGGTACCGCTTTTACGCGTTAACATTTAAAATTAACTCGTAAAATTTTACAATTTCTGTTACTTGTTGACCATTTTTTAGACACAATCAAAGTATTTCCTGAACTTTGCCCCAAATCCCGTAACCATGTAATATATTGTGATTGACTTTATCGAATGATGATATGATTGTTCATTAAACTACGAGCATCATGGACAATTCATTATGTTATAGTTGTATTCGCTTTTGCTCGAAGAACCGATAACCGCCGTGGAAGAAAGGTTTTCGAGTGGCGACCACGAACCGAAAGACGCAGGTTTGGCAGCCCTCCCACCAGGGGGACCGACGATATCATCAAAATTGCGGGCACCCGGTGGATGCAATTGGCGACTTGTCGTTCATTGTGGCATTCTATGGGGGAGGCCTTTGTTCATCAGTGAACGTCTTCCGGCTGATGATGATTCGTTTTTTGATCTCAAAGACTGACCAAATAGGCACAGACCATTAAGACATAGGCTATTCAGAAAGTTCCTTTTCGAAAACTATACGTACTTAGCTTTTTTCATTAATCTGTAAGTTTCGTGAGGAAATATAGTAACCTCAAAAAAAGATTAAATAGGGTAAAATATCCAAATATACCTACATTATTATATTTCAACCTCAATTCTCAAATGTCACTAGCGCCATTATCAGCAGGTACGAGTATTTACAGTGTATTTACCTGTAACATATTAATAAAATACTAGGTGGGATTTAATTTTATTCATATTTTGTACATTATCATCGAACAAGCATAAATTTACATTTAACAGTTAGCTTCTAAAGTCATCAAGTAGGTACGTATGATACGAGCAGTGCGCGCGAGGGCTGCGCCACGTGCTGGTGTTCAGTGCCCGCCGCTACTGCAAGCATACAAATGTTACGTTATTGTTTTATTCAAGAAAACATAATTAAATAGTGGTGACAGTGGACGTACTGATCCTTACTATACGTCCGAATAAAATCACAGATAAATGTGTTGTGTGGACCCGTCAGAAGACGAATACACTAATCCCATATGTCGCAGGTTCGAGGCAGGCTCTAGGAGAGGAGGCACAAGGAAATTGCTTACGTTCGTTTACATTTCGAAAACGATGCGTCACTGAAAATGTTGTTACTGTGTTATGAAAGCCAATTGAATTGTTCTCTACTTAAGGAGTCCCGGGGGCCGAGTCTGCTATTTACAATGGCTCCAATCGTCTGAGTGGGTGACGTTAATAAGTCAATTTTAGGATAATTGGCATTCCACTAAACACCAAAACGTCAACATTGGCCGCCGCAATGGCCAATTTTGACGTTAAATTGATGTTTTACCTACGTAATTATCCTAAAATGGACCTACTAACGGCACCCACTCAGACGATTGGAGCCATTGTAAATAGCAGATTCGGCCCCCTGATTGTAAGTTAAGTTACCATACCATTTGATTGTGTGTAAATAAAAGATTGGTAATGTTGAGTGTCGGGGTGTGGTTCACATTTTCGGTTTCATGGCCATAACAGATTACCTACTTCACACCTCATTTATCAATACAGAATGAGAAAGAACAAATAACGAACATTATTTTAATAACCGAGTGATGATTACGAATTTAAATACAAATGCATTAAATTTAATCTTTAAATGTGGGTATAAATTAGTGCATTTAAGTAGTGTTTGTACCTAGATGTCTGCGAGTGCGGGCGGCGCTAGTAGCGCAGGCAGTGGTCGTGGTGCATGGCGTGGTGCAGCGGCGCGGCATTCTCCTTGTCGCGCGCGTAGTGCGGTGCGGGCGGCGGCGCGGCGGGCGCGAACTCCGCGGCCAGCGCGGGCGGCTCGTACTCGTCGCCCGAGCCGTCCGACGCCTCCAGGTAGCCGAACAGGCGCGCCGCGCCCGCCGCCCGCGCCTCGCGCCGCCGCCCCGCGCCCGCGCCCCCGCTCGCCGCGCCCCCGCTCGTCTCCGCCGCCGGCACCGCGCCACCAGCGAACGTGCCCCCCCCGCCGCGAGCAACGCCTGAGGGCACTTTCAGGTTGCGGCTTTCGATGTGACTGAAAAGGAAAGAGTTATTGAGTCAGTTACATTGAGATCGATTGCACTTCAGTACCATCTGCATCACTCTGCACCTGGCGTGGCGTTTAACACTTGACACCATTTATAAGTAGATAAGTGGTAGGGTTTATTTTTTAACCGACGAAAACAGAGGAGGTTCTCAATTCGACGCGTATATTATTTTTTTATGTATGATCACGCATATCTTTTTACTGAGTAGTTCCATTTTGATAATTCTTTTTTTATTGGATAGTTTATACTCCAAAGTTGGTCCCATATAAATTTGGAAAAATAATTCCCACCCTAAGGGTGGAAAAACAGGGGTTAATTGATTGTTCACGCACTGATCGTAATGTATTACCACGCGTAACTTTTTACAGAGTAGTTCTATTTAGATAATTCTTTTTTTATTTAGTAGGCTATACCTAGAAGTTAGTCCCATATAAATTTGGAAAAAATATTCCAATCCTAAGGGTAGGAAAACAGGGATATATTGATTGTTCACTAACTGATTTTAATATATGACCATGCGTAACTTATTACAGAACAGTCCGATTTTGATAAATCTTTTTTTATTAGATAGGGGGCTATACCTTGAAGCTGGTCCGGTCTGGTCATAATTTTACTCTAAGGTTGGGAAAATAGGGGTGATTTATTGTTCACTCACAGGTTTGAATGCTAAAATAAGGTAGTTAGCTATTTTAAAAATAATAAATAATTCAGCATGTAGCAATTAGTATATAATAGCCACAAAAAAATAAAAACTTTTTAACAAAAAAATTAAACCGCCGAAAAAACTGAAAAGCAAAAAATAAGAAACCTTTTTTTATTTAATCTTAATAACTAAGTTCTTAAACTAATGTGAGTATACCTAAATAATTTTGAGGCGGCGCCAAACAGGCGGTTTAGGGCTCTCTTGACCTGGCTTTTTTCCTAGACGTCTAAGATTCGGTCTCGAAACGCCCATGTCTGGGGTACACATAAGTGGACTTTTCCTACTCCTTCATTCACACTCGCCTCATACACTCTCTTCGTCAATTTGATTTTGATTTTGATTTTGAATCCTTGTCACTCACACACACACACATCCATAATCCTCGACTCTTCATTCTCGAAGTGGCTTGTCGCCCTCGCAAGAAACGAGACGTGAAGGGTGGCGAGCCACATCGCCGCCATTTTGATGTATTAAATTATTTTTATGATTATCTTTGCGTTCCTGCGGGATAAGCCGATAATAAGCAGAATAAACCAATGATGTACCTATGAGATGACGATAAAAGCATAACAGTATAGGGATTGCCAGAGAGAGAGAGTTACTTTCGCATTTAAGAGGTGTTCTCATCATCATCATCATCTCCCTGCGCTGTTCCCAATTATTTGGGGTCGGCGCAATGCGTATTCAGCTTCCATTCATCTCTACAACTTGTCATCTCAGTATTCACTCCTTTCGTTCTCATATCATTTTTCACACAATCCATCCATCTCTTTGTTGGTCTTCCTCTGCATGTATACCTATTGTACATCCACATTCATACTCATAACTTATCTAGTTACGTGACTTTCATCCCTCCTCATCACATGCCCATACCACGACAAACGTTGACCTCTAATCTTTTCATTAACGGGCGCTACTTTCAAGCTTCCTCTAATATACTCATTTCTTATCCTACCCAATCTCGTTACTTCAAAGGAAGAAGAACAGGGGGTAGATGAAAAATCATCTACTTCGTGCACGGAGCAATGACACCGCATGTCCAGTCTCCTTGCGACCACGGCCGGTGTAACCCGGTCGAAACGTCAAGCCCTAAAGGTATTTATGCATGTACGCGCTAATCCCCGTTCTATAATATTACTATAAACATGCAGCGCGATAGTTTAAAAGTTATTCTCGTTACTCCAGTCATCCATCGAAGCATTCTCATGCAATCGTCTTTCATCCATCCCTTTCACTGCCCCGCATTCTGAACTATACATCAATACAGGTCTTATAGCCGATTTATACATTTTTCTTTCAACTTTACGGGCTACAACTATCTTCGGATCACAAATCATCCCAGTCATCTGTCGCCATTTAATCCAACATGAGCTGATCCTATGCTTGAGGTCTCGGTCGATCTCGCCATTGTTTTGGATGACGGAAACGAGGTAGCGAAAGTCAGAGTTACCTTTCAAATCAGTCATTTAAAAGGTGTTCTATCACGTTAAAATTTAACCGATTGATCATCAAAGGCTGGCTACATCCTTCTGTACAAGGATGTGGTCAAACATCATACTTGGCAGAAACAGGCTCAATAAGCAGGTAATGGAGTGTAGTTCTAACTGTGACTAATAATTGTACTGACTGTGCCTCGCGCAGGTGATGCGCCAGCTGGTGCTGGTCGTCCGCGAGGAAGGGACACTTGGCGCACGCCTTCTTGTTGTGCACCTTGTGCACGTGCGTGGCCAGGCGCTCGGCGCGCGCCGCCTTGTACTCGCACAGCGCGCACGCGAACGGCTTCAGGTGCGTGTTCAGGTGCCGCTTGAGGCACCAGTTGTCCACGCCCGACCAGGCGCAGTAGCAGCACGCGTAGCGCCGCTCGCCCTGCACGCGCACGACCAGTTACAGCTTCCATACACAAGAAATAAGTTGAGAGCGCGCGCCATCAGATGCGCGATACGAGGCGAGGGGCGTGGCGTACCTTGCGGCGGATGGCGGCGGCGGCGGCGGCGGCCGGTGACGGTGCGGCCGGCTTGTGCATCGCCGCGGCCGGCGCCGGCTCGCTCTTGCCGAGCGGCGCGCGCTCCAGCTTGACGGCAGGCGGCGCGCGGTATTCCGGAGGGGGCGGGGGCGCAGGCGCGGGAGGTGGGGGCGCGGGCGCCACCGCGGCTGCGGGTGGCGGCTCTCCCGCAGGTTTACTATAGTAGTGCAGGGCCGGAGCTGCCGCTACCGGCTTTGTTACCGCCGACCGACGGATGCGATTAAGATCGTAAGGCTGATCACGATGCATCCGAAGAAAATGCTTTTTTACATGATCGGCACGGTTGAATTGCTTCTGACATAAATAACAGTGGAACGGCTTCTCGTCCCGGTGGATGTTCTCGTGGCGCGTGAACAAGTCGCGGCGATCGGTGGCGTATGGACAGGCGGCGCATGCGTAACGCTTGCCGACGTCGCCGCTCGAGCCGCCCGCGATGACGCTTGCGCCGCTCACAGCTTCGCTCACAGCTGCATCGCCCGTGCTCACGCGCCGCTCGTTGCGCATAGCCTCCACCTGGAGTTTACAATTGCATGCATTATTTTCAGTTAACAGTGTTGGTGTGGGTGCGGTCTTGGTTGCGGTACCTTGTTCTTAAGTCGCTGCAGATATCGCGTGAGGTCGTCGAGTGCAGGGTTGTCACGCAGCAGGTGGTCGGCGGCGGCGGGGTCGGAGTGGTGGTCGCGCGCCAGGTGCGAGCGCACGCCGCGCGCCCAGCCCGACGCGAACCCGCAGCCCGCCAGTGGGCACTGGAACGCGCGCGCCTGCAACAGCCGGGGCGTGAGCGCTCCGCCCGCGCGAGCGCTCGGCGAGGGCGAGTGGCGAGCGGCGGTACCTGCGAGTGTGTGCCCAGCCAGTGCTCGGCCACGCGCGCCAGGAAGCCCACGCACTCGCAGTCGGCGCACTTGAACAGGCGCTGCGCGGGGTTGTAGGAGGCGATGCGCGAGTGCGCCCACGCCAGCGGCTCCTCCGCCGCCGTCCAGCGGTCCTCCGCGCTCGGGTCGATGCGCGGCGTGAAGTTAGCCTGCAGGTGCAAACATGAGCATAACAGACGCAGATGTTAACATAAACTTTAAAACGTATCCTATGTCCTCTCTTGGGATCCAAGATTGCCCCACGTAGGTAGCATACGGCGGCGTCGTCTACACAAGCACTAACTTTTTACGGCAGGTAAGATGGTGTAGTCAAAACTAGGTACTATACTATACCAGATACCTATTTCGTGTTTGTTCAAAGTCTGCAATTTTATTAAATTTTATGCTAACTACTCTGTACTTTATTTATTTTAATAGTTAAGAATTTGTTAGACGGATGTTTTATTGATTTTACCGATCAAACGGAGGGATGGCCTGGTGATCTATCTAACAGTTTCTATATTATATGAATAAAATTGATCTGTAACTACTGTGTTGTAATGATGAGAAATCCTTTTAAAGGCTAATGTGGAGATACAGGTCCCACACAAAGTGGCCTTGTTGAGAACTTTAATATGAAATGAGGCATCTACCATCTCCAGGGTGAGCGCCATCCATCTCTGCTCCATGCTCCACAAACATGGACGGCCCGAAGTAGATGTAGGAGTATTGTAACTAATGTGGTATATAAACATGACATGGGATATAGATTGGTATGTGTTGGGTGCAGGTGGCAGCAAGGGGTAACACCAGTGCGAGCGGCTAGCGGTATCAAGCGGTGCGGCCCCGATTTTACCATCCCGAGTCATTATTATTATTTAATTAAAGCCATGCGATTATATTTCGCAGAATTGTGAAAGTTAATGAAGACAGCTAGGTGAGTGTTAATGTTGGTGATGTTGGTACCTGCAGGATGCCGGGCGGCGGGAAGCCGTTCTGCATGAGCGCCGCCAGCCCCCACGCCGTGATGTGCTCCTCGGGGCGCAGCTCGTCGTCCAGGTCGCGCTCGGCGGCGGGGAACTCCACGCCCACCACGCCCACGCCCACGCTCGTCTCCTCGCCGTACAGCTTCTTGGTGATCTCTTTGAACATGTCCTCGCAGTCCATGGTGAGCGAGGCCACGCTGCCCACGCCCGCGCCGCTCTCCATGGCGCCCGCCCGCTCTGCTCAGCTGCCGCCTGGCGGTTCCCGCTGTAACAAACAATTATTTATACTTCAGCGGGATCTCGTCATCTAAAACTTCTAACATACTATCCAGTCCTAATTGAAATTTACTTTCTTGAAGCACTATATTATAGTGTAAACTATGATGAAACACCGTTGTGTGCGTGCGTGAGCGTCTCAGATAACGCGACGATTGGTGCACTAACAGGAGTAACAGGCTCAGTAACAGAAAACCGGTGAATGTCCTATTGCCGCCAGCGGACACCTCTACAGTGTCACTGCTGGCGCGCCGGACACAAACAGTGTCCACGGAGGCGCGGTGCCTTAGTCTATGTTAGTACCTATGTAATGGATGGGGATTGGATTTGCGCGCTATAAATATTTACATTACTGCCTACAGTTACAGTTCCCATAGTTCCTATTCATATCGTATAATGCATTATATTATCTTTAATACCTGCAAGGCCTAATAGACAATATTCTTGAAATCCGTAGAATCTATTGAGTGCCAGGATCCAACCTAATGTGTTTGTTATTTGCAATACAAAACGTTTGAGAGTTGTGTAAGGGACGCGTGCGTAGGGTGCGTCACATGGCAGCATGTTGCGACTGCTGGGAGCCCCCCTGCAGCTGCAGCGCCCCCGCGCCCCCCCCCCCCCCCCGCTCCGTCACACTCCGACTCACGACACTAACCACCTGCTCTTCATTACTGCTACATTATTACGTTCTGAAGTTTCCACTAAAGAACTCTTGCAAATGAGAGCAGCGGGACTAGCGAGCGGTGGCAGCTAACTGAGTATGTATCGGCGAGGCGACGGAGACGAGAGCACACGCGGTGCGGCGGCGGCGCGCGCTGTCTCGCCGCGGGCACTTCTACTGAAAGTGGGCCTGACACTAGGATTAGATACAGATAGCTCTAATAGATACCAGGACAAAATATTAAACTTTAAGTACCTAATATATTTATTCAGATCCCTTAAAAGGTACTAAATCACTTGTTATTTCCGACCATTCGACGATAATGAGTTGAGAGCTATGCATGCGTGTTTCAGTGTATCGATCGCGGGCGGAGGCGGGCGGCGGGTGGCGCGGGTGCTACCTGCGGCAGTGCGGCGCCGGTGCGGGGGCGACACCTCAGCACCGCGCGAGGCGCCGGCCGCGACTGACGCCACCCGCCGCCCATCGATCGCCCTCCCCCTCGCCCCCTGCGCCCTCCCGCCTCCCGCCTCTTCCATTCACTCCGCTCGTATTGACCCGCGCCGACACTCGACGTCTGCTCGTCTGCTCGACCTTTGTCGATGTTGTTCCGCTTCGATCAGTACTCTGCCCGCCCACTACTTACTTCTATATGTCACGAAACGAGCCCTAATCACAGAACAAATTTATGAAGTGGGTTGACACAGGAGCAGCATACAAACATAGTGTTCTTGTTGGCTGGTGTCAGCGGCAGGTCCCGGCAGCTCCCCACGCCTACACCACACTACTAATCGATGAGAGAGAGCCGGCGGCGGCGGGCGCGGGCGCGGGCGGCGGCGGCGGCACTCCAGCCTGGCGGTTGATAATCCGTTTGGTTCTCAACTCAACGCTTACACTTCTTTATGAATAACAACACACGATGCTCCACCTAAAAAAACAAGGATCTACTAGCTTTACCTTTATTTTAATTATTTATTTATTCAGTTTACAGTTTTTTTTTCATGTTTACAGCGTAAAATGTTGTTAAGTTTTATATTATTGTAACTAACAACACGATGCATCGATTCGTCCTTCTTTTTAATTGAATATGAAATCCAAAAAAAATGCATACTATTTGAGATTTTGTGTGGGAGTCGGCCTGGCGTCACCTGTGCCTGTATAAAACTACATTAGATATTACTTACAAAATAAAATTAAGGCAATCTTATTAAAATGATACCTACCTATTCCTTCTATAAAGCCTGAATTGAGACGGTCAAACGGACGGTCAATCTGTATTCAATCATATAGATTTTGGCTTGTTTGAAACCATTTCGATCATTTACGCAGCAAGTTTGAAAAGTTTATCAAACCGTAACAAACCAACAAGCACATATTTGAATCACAGTCTTTGACCGTCTCTCTCGCCCGACCTGTACAAACGTCAAGATTATTTATTATCGTTCGAGGTGAAGGGATACAAAACGTATTTCTTGTACGTGAAGAAAAACCGCGAAGGCTATTAGTACTCTGAATAACACTGGCCAAGTACGTTAACGTCACGTAGTGGTCAAACTTGCCGTCAAGTGTTCCTTGTCTCTAACACTTCAAGGTGGTTATCAGTTCTAATAACGCCTTAGATGGTACTTGACAAGTAAAGTGTGTCAGTTTCCATTAGGTTAGGAAACTTAGTAATCCATATCGTGTGTTGTGATACAACTAGCTGGAGCTCGACACCGGAGCGGATCTACAGGTGGCGCGGGCGCTGGCGGGCCGCGGGAGCCGGCGAGCGCGCCCACGCCCGCGCCCCCGCGCACCCGCCCTGCGCCCCCGGCGCCTCGCGGGGAGGCGAGCCTCTAGCGTAGGCATACGGGTGGTGTTTTAATTGAACCCGATTTTGATCAATTTAATTATTTCCGGCTCAAAGGAACAACCCGTGTTGTGTCTGTGGCACGCCCGCCGCCCGACGCAGCGATCACATAAATAGCTCATTAAGCTGAAAAAGCGACATTATCACGAAAGACTTTACAATAATATGTGCTTATTTTCCACTCTGGATATAGATCCTGAATTTACGTCAATTGTTTTGATTAAAAGTAATTGTAGTTTATAAGCACACATGTATCAATTTCGGACGCTGTCCTGCCGTTCAAATCTCGTCACACTTCTTGTCATTGCTCCCTGTGCGGAGTTTCGCAGTTTTACGTCAGATAAGCTAGAACTGAATCTGTGCCATGGCTTAGAAGTAACTTAATACTATTAGGTATCATGTCTCAGATTTACCGCACTTGTGTGTCGTATGTATATCCGTACGAATCGGTACAAGAACTACGAGACTACTGAATCAAATATTAAAGTATTAATTGTAAAAACTATTACTACTATACATATATTATTATAAACTTAGTATGTAACTTGCACTGGCATTCGTAGCAATATGGCGCCCCCTCGGAGCAAGCTGGTGAGTGCGGCGTAGCGTGCTGTAGCGCCCGTCGGCGGTGGCGTAGCGACACATGCTACGGCTACACCGTAGCGTTATGATGTGTGACAGCTAACCGGCACGTAGGCAACACGGATCAAAACATTTTGTATTATTCACTGACCGCTATTATAAAGCACGAAATAAAATCTTCAAATTTTATAATCGTAGACGGATGACTTTTATTGGTAACCCGTTTGTTGGCCGCTCCGCCCGCATGGATATAGACCAACGCGGCTAAAATTTACTCCATACCTTATTTCATAAAAATAGGTTCAGCGCTTTAAGATGTCGGTAAAAATAGCGAATATATATTTTGTTTGTAGTTGAAGCTCACCGTGCCATAATGTTATATTTTTTTTATCGTAAAAGCGTGTATATGCTGAAGGTACTTCTTGAAACGACTCTGCCCTGTTACGCATGTTTTTTTATTACAAGGTTTTCTTAAAAACAATGTTTGTATGTAAACGTATATGTTTATTAAGCACAGTTCTTAGCTAAAATTAAAAACACACCGTGACATTCTGATGGGATTTAGGCGACAATGCAATATTATGATATAAACCGGAAACCAGAAGCTAAAACCTAATGGAACTCTGTATCGAAACGACAGTCCCTCACGGTTTGCTTTGTTTAATTCATCTTTACCGTGTACCTAGTACCGTGTTTAGTCATTATTTTTAAATCAAAAGAGGGTGTTAGAGTTCAGCAGTCGAAAGCTATCAACGGGACCCAGTTACTACCTCCGCTGTCTGTCTGTCCGTCCGTCCGTCCGCCAGCGATTTGTACAGCGTGATCAGTGTGTACTCCTGTTGCCGCTGCACTACACTGGAAATAGGTCGAACTTATTCGTGCTCAGGGATTTTGATATCTTTCGCAATGTTAAAATAAAGTATTAAGGTAATTTTTGGCCACTGTCGGGTCACGCGTATGTGATAACCTACATTGTGTAGATACCTTAGACATCCTGAAACGGAGCCATAGATATAATACTAGTCTCACGGTGTGTGTGTACTGTACGAGTACAATCGGAGAACATAGCGAGCATCACTACGACAGCATGTGCTAGCTGTATTTACTATTTATGTTAGAGGTTCATGTGTGGGTGACGGCTGCTTCACTCTACCCGAACTGTGTCATACATATGGTTGCAGTTTGCTAGCGTTTGGGAGTCCCACAGATCCGATTAGCTAAACAAAACATTCTGATCAGTTTGTTTATTTAGCCCGGTCTCAGATGGTTCATATATTTTTGTGAAATCAATTTGATTCACGTTCCCTGTAATCGGCGTTCATTCATACGGCAGCGTCGCCCGACCCGGACTGCGGGCCGCGGCGGCGGCGGCGGAGCGCGGGGGCGCAGGCGCGGGCGGCGCGCGGCGGCGGGCGCGGCCGGCCGCGTCAGTCGCGCCCCGACCGCGGCCCGTCCCCGTGCAGCCCTCGCCGCCGCCTCGCAGCCCGCCGGCGCGCTCGCCGCATGCCGCGCCCGCCGCGCCCGCCGCGCGCCCGCTAGCGCCGGCGTGGCCGGCGAGCCGCCCGCCGCCGCTCCGCCCGCCCGGCCAGGTGAGCGCGCATCGATCGACGCCACCCGCCCCGCCGCGCGCTGCGCATGTGTGCGCCTCACGTGCTGCGCGGTGCGGAGCGCCCGCTCGGCGCCCTATCTACGAATTATGCAGCCGATATTGACCGGCTGTGGCCTCGCGCGGTGCGGAGTCTCCTCGGTCGCTCACCGGAAAGTATTTAGTGGTAGTGTTCGGTGGCAGTGTTCGGCGTTAGTGTGTCGCAGAGAGGCTCTCGTGCGGTGACCGGGGAGCGCTCGGCGCCGCGCGGAGCCGCCCGCGCCCGCCGCATGTCGGCGGGGCGAGGCTAGCGCGACTGCCAGTGTTCCCACTACGACACCCTAGTATTGCGTCAAGTGCAACGTATCTTATATTGAGTGCAAAGTGTTCTAGATGGACGACGATCGTTTGCGGGATTCAATGTAAGCAATAGTTGGCGTGTGTGTGTGGCTGGTGATGTCGGGCGCGGCTCGCGCTGCGCGGGCGGCGCGCCCGTTGTTTACAATCGGCACGCGCTGCGGCGGCGCACCGATATAGCGCGCGCAGTAAACACGAAGCGCCGCGCGCCTCAATGAGGGCGCGCTATAAATACTCCGCCGGCGCCCCCCTCCGCCGGCCTCCGCCGCCGACCCTCACCTACTACCCTCCAAACTCTGTTTATTTTTGCATCTCCGCTGCTCCCATGTCTTCCGCGGCCATCTGCACTGTCTGTGGAGGCCGCCAGCACCGATGGCTCCACTAAACCCGAAATCCCCGCTGCTCGCCGAGTCTCATACTAAATTGCCGCATCTCTCACGATAGAAAAACAAACCACTCATTTAATAGATTAGTTAGTTTAAGATCACATCCTCTTATGTATTGCGAAGTGGTAGTCGATGTTAGAGGGTGTAATTACGGGCTAATGGTCGCGACACACACGAGCGAAACGCATTTGTTTTGGGCGACCAGCTTCCGATGACTGCAGTCGTTTTGCCTTCCTAGGAACATTTGAAGCACTAGGTGTACACTATCCGACCACATGTGACCATACGGGTCACATGCGGTCAGGCGCCATGTTATACATTATAAGAAACAATGCAGTCCTTATAACATTACCTTATTATAAAATAACAAAACCCGCCTATGGGTCGGATGTTAGCAATAGATCAACAATTAACACTTTGATTAAAACTCACTACCACAGTATGGCAGTATACAATACAGAAAAACCTCGGGGTCGTCAGTGGGAACCAGTTGCGTACCGTGTTGCTATGATGCGTATACTTGGACCATCGTCGTACTATATGCATAGACTGCTACTATCGCTAGGTTCGCCTTGTGCCAAGCGAGACCAGTTTTTAGTCTGATCCTAGTACATTTCGTTTTTCATTTAAGTTAATTTTCGCGCAACGAGAAACTTATATAAGAAAATATCGATGGTTTTGACATTGTTAGGATAATATTAGTGTTTTAGATAGATTTTTTAAAACGGCAAGCTCCATCTTCATACATAATTCACGACAACACTTGTTCACACTAGTGCTTACGGTTTAAACTCTGATAGGCTCAGTCTATAGTTTCATATGTATACTTTAAGACTTGGACCGATATGCCACAATCCGTTGTTTGTTCAACAGTGTGAACTTAAGAAACAAATACGATTTTCCTTGGGGTTAATGATGTATGATTTATTTTATTTTATTTTATTCAGGAAACAAACAGTCACATACAAAAACTTAAATCAGGGAACATTAGGTTCATAAAGACTTAGAGTTCCATACAAGTATTAAACAATATACGGTATTTAAATAAAAACTGAGTTCAAGTCTACATAATTATATAATATGAGTAGATAAATTAGCAGTAGTGGAAATAAGTCGAGTAGCTTGGCCAGCAATGTCCAGCGCTTTAGGGTCGTGGTACGGTGAGCGATGCGGGGCGTGTGTAGTGTAGCGAGCGCGCGTGTTGCAGATGTGCAGCCTGGCAGCGCTGGCGCGCGGCTGCCGGCCCGCCGCCGCCGCCGCCAAGCCCTGCTGTCTGTGCTGGTGCTGCTGCTGTTCCTGCTCCTGGTGAGCTCACATAACGCTAATACGCCGCGCCCTTACTTACATTTCTCTCCGGCTTCTCCTTCTTTTTAAGTCGATAGTTCACTTAATAAAATCTTATGCAACCTATAGTTGACCACATTAACTGCGGCGTCTTTGCTTATGGCCGAGGTTCAACTCTTCCAAAGTGCACGGACATGATAATTAAACATGCACAATAGTGAATGATATATACACAGATAGTGAATGTCTGCTTATTTCATTCCAGGGCTAAATGGTGAGTGTAACCCCGGCAGGTCCTGCGCGTCTCTTGCTCGGGTCCCGCCCGCGTCCTCTCCGCTCGGCTGATGGTGGACTGATACTAGCATAAGTATTCACCTCTAAAGTGCCAAGTGCTTATCGCTCTCCCACATCACTCTTCCCATTGATTTCGTTTTGATTTCTTCTTAATAAAATCACAATCTTTAATATGATACCGGTCAGGCTCGCCGCTATTAAGCAGCAGCAGCAGCTATTAGCAGTCAGGTTCACTTCTGAAGTCAATCCAAAGAAGTAATATAACGGGTAATTTGTAGAGATATTGGAGACATGTACATAGACACTAGTGACTAGTCGGCATTTTTATGAACAATAGTATTGAGCAGTGGGCGCATCCAAGTAGAGGTAATTGTATGATGTTGGTGTTGTCCGCAGCCTGGCGGTGCGCGGCTCGGAGGGCGGGCCCGGCAAGAAGCCGCGCGAGCCCGGCCCGCAGGAGCCGCTGCTCAGCGACGGCGACGCCCCGTAAGTCTCACACGCACACACGCACACACACGCACACACACACACACACACTCATTGCACACATGCTCGTTTGTTTGGCTGCGCGGATAATAGAGTATTCCTACACATAAAACCATCAAGTCGTTAGTTCAAAATCAAAGTGATTTTACTTTTCTTTTTTAACCTTCGTAACCTTACAAATCTGTTGACTTAGGCTATGAAATGACTTATGAACAACTTAGCGAATGATCATTATACATTGTGTCATTACCCACCGTTAGACACGCTGATATCGTCTATTTTGAACCGAATTCAAATAACAACAAGGATTTTCTATTTTATCATTATTTTTTTGTAACGGGATATCTCCGGCTGTAGTGGATCAATTCCGGAATGATCGATACCCCATCGATGGCCTAATACCTCGGAGGTACCTTTAACCTTGGAGGTACCTTATAAATCCATGTGAATGTTATTGATGCTTATAACGAGACTCAAATTCTTACGTGGCTTTGCAGTTGCTTAGAATATTTAACCTTTGGGGATCTTTAAATGCTAATTAATGATAAGCAGTGAAATTACGTAAATGATTATTTTTGATTTAATTCCGTTTTCGTTACAATATTTGTTTAAACTATACTTAGTTTGGTTTTCTTCATAATTTGAGGAATTTTTCTTCTTAGTAGTATTCTATTGTCAGTCTTTTAGGGAAGGTACTTTCTCTAAAGATATGTCGTCCAATTCCATCTAATATGACGACCTCCGTAGTCGGGTGGCGTACGCAACGGTTTTCAAGGTGTCGCTAGCTCTGAGGTCCCGCTCACTTTCCTGCATTGTCTCGGGTCTGGTGGTTTGTGGTAGTACCTTCGTTGTTTCTGAATTCCATAACACAAGTGCTTAATGGCTACTTACTTTGGGTTCAGAGCAATGTATGTGATGTTGTCCGCATTTATTTATTTATACATCAGAAAGCATAGACAGCCGGGTTCCCGGAGATACCCGCCATGTTCTTAGATATTTTGTAGTTTTTGAGCTATAAGGCTTTATTCTGATTTAGAACTGAATCTTGATTTTATTTGTGCTTACTCAGCCGCGCGGAGTCGCAATACATGGACCATCACAATATTTTTCTTGTAAAGTAGGTGATGACAAGTGTGCCTCGCTTATGCTTGAGTATTAACGACGATAAAGCGTACAGCGAGAACTCCCTTCCAAGCGCGAGTCAGACTCGGGCATGAAGGGTACCACCCTTGTATGAGACTCCCCCCTAAATACTTTTTCATTTGGCTTGTAGTGTTGTTGCTACAGCGGCAACAGCTAAATATAATTTGTGAAAATAACAACTGTCTAGCTATCGCGGTTCTTTAGATCCAGCCTGTGGACAGACGGATGGACAAACAGCGAGGTCTTAGTAATAGGTTCCCGTTTTTACCCGTTGACTATGGAACCCTAAAAAAAGTGAAGTCGAATATTTTTTCTGTAATCTTCGACGGGTTGTTTATATATGTATATAAATAATTCTCATAATTATATGTATGCATGTATGTACATAATATGTATATATTCCATAAACTTCTCCATGTCAATGGTATTACTACTCTGTAAAATAAAAGTAATTCGGCCTATTAACTTCCCACTGCTGGGCATATGTCTCTTTCCAAATATTAAGAAAAGACACGGGCATTGATCACCACGCTTGCTCTCTGCGGATTGGTGATTTTAGATCCCAAATGTTGGAATCCAGGTTTCCTCACGATGTTTTCCTACACCGTTTGTCAGAAGTGTCTTAGAATAATTAACAAAGTACACCTAACTTCCATATTCATTATGTAATCATATTATTATCTTATATTTCCAGAAGCGCTGTGTTCGTGCCATTTTTGCTCTCAAAGCCGTAGACAGCTGCAGCCCTTATTTTATCAGACACAGAATCCTGACACTTCCTTCCATATATATCCTTGAGGTGGCCTTATTAGTTCACAGCAATCCTACTCACTTTCAGCGCCTCTCAGATGTAGTGAAGCGTAATAGGCGATACAATAATAATCATAAATTGTGTGTTAACAAGTCAAAAACGGGTCTCATGGGTAAAAGTTTCTTAAGTTTGCCACCAATAATGTATAATAAAGTCCCGGATGAATGAACAAGACCTGCCATAAAACATCATTTAAAACTAAAATGAGTAATCTCTTGGCCAGCAAGTGGTACTATAGTGTTAAAGAATTTTTTGAAGACATTTTGACACGATTTTATATAGCTACCAACTTTTATTATATTTTGTTTTGTATTTGTTTTTTCAATTAGCTTTTGTATATTATAGTCTCTAAAAGCAATTAAATGATTTATGATATAATTATGATTTATCAGTAATAATAATATGCGTTGTAAATCTACAGGGTCGTTGGTTTTTCAGCAGATACCTGTAATGGTTCACTTTTTATCCTTATAAAAAATTGAAAATGTTTTGTATTCAACAAAATAAAAGTTTTACCTCATAAATCCGATATGTATGTTGGACTTGTACAGAAAGGGTTTAGCACCGTCTTAGATTCCCTTTAATTTATTTAATATTTCATTTCATTGGTTTCTTTGGTTTACGCGAATGTAAGACATTGAAATAAAACTACGGTTTACGGATTTCAGTCGTCGAAATGTCGTCTAAGAACTAAGAACAAACCGCGACTAAAACCGTAAAACGTAGTTTTATTTCAATGTTTCATCATTGTTTGTTCTGATTTGAAGGAAAAGCTTATCACCGTATTAAAAATAATTACAAAACTCAGTGGGGCGGACAGCCGACAGACCGTGTAGAAGCTGTGCGAGGAGTGTGACACGTGTGTGTTGTTGCAGGCCCACGCTGGAGGAGATCCAGAGCTGGGGGCAGTCGTTCGACCGCCTCATGCGCAGCGCCGGTACGTTCACACACGACGCGATCAGCTCATAGTCCCGCACGAGTTGCTCAATTAATTGTTTGATGTATACACCTACTCTTGTTGCAGCCGGACGAAAGGTGTTTCGTGATTTTCTGCGCGGCGAGTACTCTGAGGAGAATATAATGTTCTGGCTCGCGTGTGAGGAGCTGAAGCGCGAGACCGACCCCGACGCCGTCGAGGAGAAGGCGCGCTTCATCTACGAGGACTACATCTCCATCCTGTCGCCCAAGGAGGTGAGCGCTCGCCCGGCCCGCGCCCCCGCGCCCCCGCGCCCCTTCCGCGGCCCGCGTCTCACCGGCGTCTGTTGCAGGTGTCACTGGACTCGCGGGTGCGCGAGGTGGTCAACCGCAACATGGTGGAGCCAACGCCACACACCTTCGACGAGGCGCAGCTGCAGATCTACACGCTGATGCACCGCGACTCGTACCCGCGCTTCGTGAACTCGCCGCTGTACAAGACGCTGGCGCGGCTGTCGACCGCGGAGCCCGCCGCCGCGCCGGCACCGCCACCGCAGTGACCCGGCGCCTCTTCACGTCATCCGCACCTCCCCACGTGTAAATAGACTCGATATACATTCATTTAAACGGGTACTAATTTTGTACATAGCTAGGTTAAGTGTGAGAGTAGGAGCGGCGCGCGCCGCCGCGGCCACTTCGCTGGTCCACCGACCCGCGCGCCCCGAAGTCCGCGGGTGCCCCTGCGGGCCAGGGAGTGCCCCGAGGGCCCGCAGGCCGCGAGCGCCCCGGGGCCCGCGGGCTGCCGGGGCCCGCGAGCGCCCCCGGCCCGCACGCGCCCGCCGAGCGCCCCGAGTGTTGCCGCCGCGCGACCCGGACGCATACGGCAATCTGCGCGCATCTAGTTAGAAGCAATAAAGGTGGACCAATTAAGTTTGCCGAGGAGTCAACGAATAAATAAATCTGTTCATGTAAAGCTGTGTTTTATTTGCAACTCAAAAAGAAGAAGAGCGACTCTAAAACCTGAGAGAATGCACCAGATGGTACCAGATGATGCACCCGCGCGAACACGATTTGGATTTAATTACACAGTAGTTTAATCAGGCGTATCGTTTAGTGGCTAGCCTGTACTTGCGATGACTCGTGATAAGCCACGATAACGAGCCGCACGGCCGCGGCAAGGCCACCAGCACTTATCAAAGACGAGCACACGTCAATGTCGCCGCCGCCGCGCCTCGCACTACTAAGCATAACATCATCAATAATCACAATGATTGTGTACAGGCTGGTAGCTATGAATGAATTGGCGACAGCTATTATTATCTAGTAAGAATAGTTTACGAAGTAACCATTTTTTTGTTTTACCCGGGGAAATCCTCATGGTCTTCCTCCACCCTGGGGAAGGCGGGTATGCCGGACTCTTACCGGCTAAAACCACCGGACTGCACTGCACTGCACTTCACCCTTCCCTTATGCTGGAGACCAGGCGGGAAAGCAGTGCAAACTTCCGCGATCTCCAGCAGGAAGGCTCCTTCCCGGAGCTACTATGAGACAGTGGGGGATTACTTCCCCTCTAGACTGATAAGAAGGCGCGTGGAAGCACCGCGCGCGCCATCTTTGGCCTTTAATATAAAACAACAGAAGTCCCCACGTCTGCCGCCGTAAGCCATTTATAGTGGCTGAAGGAGGGCATTGTCAGCCCTTCTTCTAGCCCTTGTGCGCCGAGCGCGGATCGGGAGGTCAGATATGATCTCTCGCTCCCTTTCCGCGCCCTCTTAGAGTGCCATTACCTCGTCACAAAAGACGGTAACGGCGCTCCAAGAGTTTATGACGTAACCAAGATTAACCTAATTATTATTATATCACTGCTAATTTATAATATATCCTTGGAAGGATATTCTTGTTTTTTTTTTTTAAGTATCTAAATAAACCCATTTTTTGTGATAATTTTGTAAACGCTTGCCTGTAGATCAAAATAATGAACTGCAGTATAGTACAACTGAAAAAGCTCTACAAAATAAGTATGCTTTGGTGTAGGGTATTATTTTTTAAACATTACAAAAAAGCGATATATAATTCACACAGTTTTCATGCAGATCAAAACTGCCCTTTACAGTACTTTAATAAAATGAATCTTAGAAGAATGAAATCTTAGAAGACATCAAAAAATTTAAAATCGGAGGTCGGAACAGCAGCAATAAATAATTTATGCTGTAACTGTTACTTACCTCAAACACTTGTTTAGTTGGCATTGTCTATTTGTGTTAATCCATAATAATGTTTTGATTAGTACACTGAGAGTTAGCGTGCTGCTGGGGTTTGTTGCACCGTTCCTCAGAGTCCGGTGCAGCAGTCGAAGCCCGCGCTCAGGCTAACCGCAAGGATCTCTACCAAAACGTGCCGTTCCTTCTCCACACCCTCTAGGAGAATAAAAATACTATTATTATTATTAATGGCGGCTTTTTATTTGATCTTTTGGTAGCATCATTATCATCATGTTAGTGACGCCGACTCTCTAATTCGCCTTTTAATAAATATTTTTATTAGGGGTATTTTTTTTTACTAATTCTTATCGTTTTACATTATGAGATACAATCAGGTATCGATACTTAAACTATTAAGTGAGTAATACTGTACGAGACATTGTCAAGGGTACTCTTCCATTTGCGTTTTGTTCGTCTTCTGTTTATTAGTAGGTAGTATCTTATCCATAAATATGTTAAATCTATACCTGCTGTGTGTGTACTTTGTTATTCTTATAAAATTGAATAATCAATTACAAAAATAGAATATTTAAATCTCTAAATCAATTGCTCTGGAAGTAGCACTTTAAATGATAATTAATATCTACTGTACACCATACTGTGTTTTTATGTCAATAACAGATAAGAGATTCATATCAACAACTTGTCTTTTTTTTTAAATATTAAGTACTATCGGCCCGTCCCGGCATCGCACGGGTAATACTAGTTTTAACGCATACACACACAGACACCTTCATCGTGTACTAAACAAGTACCTTCAGAAAGGTTAGGATTGCGGGTTTCTATGTCGTTACTACTATTACGATATTTATAATATCAGTATAGATAGATACTCCCGTACCTCAGTGGTGCCTAAATCGCATAGTCAGTCGAGCAGAGAGAGCGACAATCACGCTACTTTTTTCTAAAACTTGCATTTTAAACATTTACATTAATACCGAGTAACAAATAAAGGGTATATTCCACTTTGTTCACCCAGGTGATATCACCCAGGTGAACAAAGTGGACTTTTGTGTCTCCTCATTTCACCTCGGACTCATTTCACCCAGGTGATATCACCTGGGTGAAATGAGTAGACTTTTTCTGTGTATATTGTTCACCTTGAAATTGTATCACCCGGGTTAACAAACGCGACTTTTTGAATTATTCTGGTCGACTTATATCACCCTAACCAGATATATACCACATAAAGAGCCTTTTCTACCGTAGACCTTTCAATATATGTTTTTAATGAACTAACTCTCATTGTGGCCTTACTATAATAGTTACACATGCGCCGTAGCTACATTATTTGTAGATAGTGATATTATGTTCTGCAAAGTCGTAGTACATTATTTTGTTCTTTCATCAATACTTTTAGCAGCGCACGCGATGTAAGATTTTTTTTGGCATTTTTTTCAAATCTTGGGTTACATTAGTGGAGTTTTTGTATGGATCCTTATCTTTTTTGAACATTTGATGTTCACTCCTATGTTCCCTCCTATGTTCCTATGTTCACTGGAGATAGTGTACCTTCCCAACAGTGAAATAATTTATCAAATCGGTCAAGTAGTTTCGGAGCCTATTCAGTGCAAACAAACAAACAATCAAATCTTTCCTCGTTATAATATTAGTGTAGATAGAAAACTAAATAATTTATCTAAAACAGAAAATAACTGAAGTTTCAGTCTGAATAATGGCGAATCCAGTGCTCCTTCACTCGGCACTTGTCTGTCCTTACGTCGTGTCCCGTACATTATTCAGTGCTTACATAACTGATTAATAAATAAATAAATGTAATTATGTACATAAGCCGACCGATGTTTATATCATTCGGGTTTATTTTTCCTATATTGTTAGGAAAGAGAAGAATAAAAGTAAGCTGATTGCTATTACGGTCTACTTAGGTCATGCACATCTGATTTACTATAAACATCATATTCCTATTAATTTATTTTATTACCTTCTTCCGCTGAATGTTGAAATATACCATAATCCACTTTGCTCTGTCGGCGTGTAGAAGTCCAGAGTGTTAAATAAATCCCTGTGCGATTCGTGAAAGTATTGTTGGGAATCGAGACCTGAATCTATTAATTAAAAAAACAGAAAAAAACCTGATATAAAATACTTCCTACTAAAAAATAATCTCAAAAGGCAAGAGAGAACCTCCGAAGGATCATACCGATGTAATGGTGTTGTTATGTTCTTTAAATCTCAGATTTTGAGCTAGTTAGCAGCCAACATGGTTATTTCAATATTCATAGAACAAGTTACTATGTTGAATATTTCAAGTTCCATATTTTAATTGTCATATTTTTCTTGGGCATGTACTGTGAATTTTAAAATGAAATTTCGTAACATATTGTATGTACACATGTCAATAAACCTATCCCGGTATATTTAACGACAACTTGAACTGACCCTAAATCCCCGCACAAGTAAAATAAAGCTGCATCCGCATGACACGGTCCGAGCCGAGCGCCGAGCACCGAGCGCCAAGCGCCTCCGCCTTGTAGGCTCTGGACGCTCTTGTCCTGGCACTCCCTAGAGGTATCTCGTATCGGACATTTTTGAGAATCGTCGAGAGGTCGTTAAATCATCATAATGCCGCTAAATAAACCGCCATGGAAAGACATTTAAAAAACAATCTTTTCATGGGTGAATGGCAAAATCCGAAATAGTAATAGAAAATAAGTTTTACCTATATACTTTCATTTTTATTGTCAATGCTTACTTGTACTAGTTTTTATTTGCATGGAAAAAAACCACTGTATAAGAATACAGTGGTTTTTGAAGATGGCCACCCTATGTAGAGATACCCACAAAGACGACGCGACGTGAGCTGTCCGCGGCATCGCGGCATCGGCTTGCAGCGCGCGACGTGATTACACAAGATTGATCGACGTAGATACTGCTAAGCGCTCTGGAGGGACATTCACAACACACGAATCATAATTAAATCGGCTTAACGTCATGATATATCATCATTAGTTATGCAGATAGTATTTGCAGAAGCAGCGTCCAACAATAACACTGAATGTCTGTTCGTTGGTTCGTAATATCAGTTGGGATGATACCGACAGTTGACCGAATACAATATGTCCATAACACTTGCCTACGTTCTCATTCAATTAAGTATTATCCTGGAAACAGTTTGAGCATAAAGATGAACCATGAACCACTAACATTTCGAACATAGTAACAAAAAAATTAAAACATGCAAACGCTTGTGCAAACTATATTGATTGACATATAATATAATAGACGATCATAGGACTCGTTTGAGTTCTCTTATTATTATTCCATGAAGAGTTTTAATGTTTTTTAACGAATAGGGGAGAAAATTTATCATTTATCTCGAGTAAAACTTAAGTATTCAAGTAGCCTATAAATAAATAATAATAAATAATGAAAAAATAAATAATATTATAGTAATGGGTGAATTTCAACAAATGCCATTTTTCTTATCATATCGGTGAACTTTTACAATTTTTATTTTTTTGTAGATTTTTCAAGTTTTATGTAATCTTTAGGATACAAAACATCCCCAAATTTAATATCATCAACGTATCATTTAAGACTGAGGAGAAAATTCAGTTTGAATTTTGGTTTCCACCGATGTGAAAAACCGGCACCGATTATTTTTTTTGTACACCGATATGATAAGTGTATCCACCGAAATGATGAACCTATCCAGCGATATGATAATCTATTCACCTTTGAACATCAAAAAGGAAATAGTTAGTAGGTACTTAAAGGTGACTTAGAAATGAAGATCTGAACTTAGGGTAGATCACATACAAAGAGAACTGAGTTCTTAGATAAAAAATAAAAATGTATTTTTGAAATTATGTACCTACTTTTTACGTTTTCTAGAGGTACTTAAAATTTAAAAATAATGTTTTTTTTTATTATCATTGTCTTTATTAAAATGAAATCTGAAAAAAAAAACCAAAAATCTCATGTCTAAGTTTAGCTAAACGTTTTCTTAAATGCCCCTCTCTTAACACAGAATCGCTTTTGATTTAAGCTTTGCTTATTCTTTCCAGCAACCTATTCCACCTGTTCTTCTCCTCATCTTTTAGTTTTGGCCTCGGCATTCTTAAACAAAATTAAGCTACTATTATGTTTTATTTTCAGCTATTAATTATTTTGTTATTTATTGTTACGTACTTACTATTTTTTTAACTAATTTTTTTTTGCCATAGAAACTTTTTATGTGTTCAATTGCTCCACCTCACCATCATCATCTCAGCCTATGGACGTATTACCGAACACAGACCTCCCTTGATGATACATTTATTTATACATCTTCTACTACCCAGTGGTATCGTGGTAATGATTTTGGCAGTCTATGTAGGTAAACTTACCTTGTATGTATGTATGTACGAATGTTTGTATGTAGGTATATATGTATGTGTCTGTATGTATGTTTGTATGTGCCATTGTTTCTTTGTATACTTAACGAAATGACACGGGATCCACCGATATGATATAACGACTCACCGAGATGATAAAATGATCTACCGATATGATAAAGCAATCCACCGATGTGACAAAACTGTGCGTTGATCACGAATCAAAACACCGATATGAGATATATGACACCGATTGATTTTTTCGTATCATTTCGGTGTAAATTATCACATCGGTGGTAAAAAAGACCACCGATTACAGCGATATGAGAACAGCGACATGAGAAAAAACACACTTTTTAGAAAATTATAAAAAATGCATAATATCTAGGATAAATTCAATAACAGACAATGAAGCTAATTCACTTACTACCTCTGTTAGAACCAAACAACAATAAAAAAGCTATTCATTACACTAGAAAAATGCAACCACCGATTATATAAAATAATTGTCCGGGAGTACCTGAAATGGCGTTCTTACAGTTTTGGTGGGCATATACAGCGATTTAACCCACTTCTATCATGATTGCCCACTAGCACACACCAACGAGGGAAATACAATTGGGGTGGGGATGCTGTCCGACTCGTCGATGTAAAGTTATGTTTGAATTACTTTTGTCCAGCGATATGAGAATATTTTTCAGGACAAGTACGTTTGTGCCTCTCAGTAATAACAATCGTTAATTATGTAATAAAATATGCTATATATTAATAAAAAAACTAATATTCTATGAAATAGAATAAGTTATATGGCTAATTTATTCATTTTTATTAGTGTATAAGCTGTTTTGTTTGCAAAAAAGGTAGTGGGACAGCACCGATTTGAAAAAAAATAGAGGTTTATGTATTTTATTTCTACATTTGTAATAGTCCTAGGCAAATCATATTTTTGCCACAACCCAATAACTACCTATTGAATACTAAAAAAAATAATTCAGAACTATATTCCTTTTTTCAAATACTAATTTCAACGAAGACAAAAAAATAAGGCATTTGGGAAATTGACCCTAATATTCTATTCTACTCTATTTTAACAATAAAGCAAAACTGCGTCTATAATTTCTTAAAATACTTAGAAGGTAATTCTCGGAAAAGGAATAGGCTAAAGTCCGAAATATTTACACTTTTTAGGGTTAAATAGGAAGATATTCATTAAATCAAAATGAATAAAGTCTATGAGAAGTGTAGACAAACACTTCCACAGAAAAAAATACATACTTAGCATATAATATACTCCCAACTTGCACATATTATTGCACCTTGGGAATACCCTGCGCCTATTGTTTGCGGATTTTTCCAACGAATTAGATATAAATGATGTTTTTTAATCCGCTTTGATAAGATTGTGCAGTTTTTAGCAGTATAAAACGGAATGACTGCTTGAACACAAACATTCAGCAATCGAGACGATGAAGTACCTTCTGTGTGCAGTATTGGTGGCGAGCGTGGCGGCGCTGGCGCTGGGCGAGGAGCCGGTGCTGCGCTACTACCACGAGAGCGTCGGCATCGCGGAGGCCGCGCGCCTCAAGCACGCCGAGCAGGCCATGGACTTCGACGGCTCGCGCATCGTCGGCGGCTCCACCACCGGCGCTGGCACGCACCCCTTCTTGGTGAGGACTAAACGGAGATACTAACGCATCACAAGATGCTCACTACTACAACTATATATTTACTAAAATTGGAAGTACATAATTTGTTGGACTCGGACCTCTACTATTGCAGAGGCGTTTCTCAGAGGCGAAAGATTTGTATTTTAATGATATAATTTGCGGTGTAAAGATCGGGCTGGTGATCACGCTGACTTCCGGCGCGACCTCCGTGTGCGGCTCCACCATGCTGACTAACACGCGCTCGGTGACCGCGGCTCACTGCTGGTGGGACGGCCGCAACCAGGCGCGCCAGTTCCAGCTCGTGTTCGGCTCCAACCGCCTGTTCTCGGGCGGCGTCCGCGTCAACAGCAACAACGTGCAGATGCACGGCAGCTGGAACCACAACAACCTCAACAACGATGTCGCCATTATCACCTACCAATTCGTGGGCTACACCAGTGAGTGATTTCGCAGTGCTTCTTTAATACATTTCATTTAGATTTAATACATACATTTGGTAGAAGAGAAAGTGCAACTTTCTTACTGTTGTCAAAACCATACTAACCTTGCAAGTGATCCGCAGGCACCTTAAAACCTGTATACTATTTCATAGGCATGTACAGCCGCTTCTAGACCTTTGGTGTTAAAGATGTTCATGGGTAGTGGCGTTCACTAGCCACTAGCCTTCTATCACATATGTTCCCAATGTTCCCATGAATAAATAAAAACAAAGAAATTGTGGTTTGCGTGAGTAACCATGAGTGTTAAATTTTTCAGACGTGATCCAGCGCGCCGCTCTAGCGACCGGCAGCAACAGCTACGCTGGCACCTGGGCACACGCCGCCGGCTACGGCAGGACAAGCGACAGTAAGAGTTTTGTTATATCTTACCAATTTCCCTAAAGTTAAGACGAGAAAGAATGTATTTCACCCCATACATATGGTATTTGTGCAGATAGTGGTATCTCTACCAACCAAGCGAAGAGCCACGTGCAGCTGCAGGTGATCACCAACGCGGTGTGCCGCCAGACCTTCGGCAACAACATCATCGCGTCCACGCTGTGCACCAGCGGCGCCAACGGGCGCAGCACCTGCGGCGGAGATTCCGGCGGCCCGCTCACCGTCGGCAGCGGCAACCCGCGTACTCTCGTATGTATTATTAATAAATAGTTTAGCTCAGCATCCTATGACGAGATGAGTGTCAATCTTCTGCTTGTCTTAGCTAACGAACTGGTAAAACTTAAACTAGGTTTACATATTTATGAAGTTTATGACACTCGGTGTACGTACTGAGTGTACGTGTGTAGTAGTGCAAACATATCATACGAATATGAAGAACTAGCGGTGCTCTGTGGTTTTACCTGAGTTGGTTATAGTTATTTTGTGCGAAAAAAGTGTCGCAGTATGTAAAGTCAAGATAGTTTTCTGTAGCTCTGTTGCAATAAGTGTCGTTGCTTAATCGAGCCTACAAGAGACGTGTAATAATAGTGTGTATCGGGATTGTCCACAGATCGGCATCACGTCGTTCGGGTCGGCGCGCGGCTGCCAGCTCGGCTTCCCCGCCGCCTTCGCCAGGGTCACCTCGTTCGCCTCCTGGATCAACGCCAGGATTTAAAGATCCTTAACTTAACTACTTCAATAAACATTCGCATGCAAACAAGAAGATAATTAATTTTATTTTGATCCCTTAAGCTTTTGCCTTCCATTGTGAATTATTTTTAAAAAAGAATACGCCATTAGTAATGGTGACATTATCTAATATCCTTACTAATTCTGTTAAAGCGAAAGTTTGTATGGAAGTTTATCACTCTTTCACGCAAAAAGAACTGAATGGTTTTTAATTAAACTTTACAATAATACTGCGTATCATACATTGCATATTATTATAATAAAGTTTTAAATACTTCAGAATAAGACATAGGTAGTTTATAAAGATATTGTGTGAATTATCCAAAATATAAATTGGAAAAATTTGTGTGATCTGCACGTATATCATGTATAATAGAAAAGTTAAAGTAAGTAAAATAATAAAACATCTTAAAAATACTAATAGTGTTGGATACGACGGAATTTCGACAAAAATATTTAAAGCCGTCAATGAAGATATCTGCCATCATTTAAGTCACATAATTTGCATATTAACTGGAAGTTTTCCGAAACACCTTAAGTTAACAATTGTAAACCTTAGGCCTTAAAAATAAAATAGAGTTCTGTTGCAAAATTACAGACCTATTGCGCTAATACCGACATTTACAAAAATCTTTAAAAAATATTGATATGTTGAAATAAACGCCTTTCTAGAAAAAAAAACAAATCTTGTGCAATTAACATAAAGGCTTTCGACACAAAAAAAAACTATTAATATGGCGATATATGAGTTTATTGAAAATATTACATCTCATGTTGACAAGTCAAGCCCCATTTGCGCAATTTTCTATATATAATAATAACATTAGTATCTAAAGTAAACCTGAATAATGAAAACGAAGAAATATTTACCTCTCCTAAACGTAATATTACATATGGAGTGCCCCAAGGCAGTGCACTCGGGCTTGTTCATATTGTACATTAACTGTATATAATGCACTTTCACCAAAGACTGCAATATCCACTGAACATCAATCTTGTTCACGATAGCAACAATATAGAAGATGTAGTGACTGCACGTTTTCTTAGAGTTATTATATATTCTAAATTAAATTGGAAAAGTCATATTGATTTGGTATGTAAAAAGGATAATAGTCTTTCTTATGCATTATATAAACTTGCTCCTACAGTTAATACTGACGCTATACTAACAGCTTCTTATGGTCTCATCGAATCTGTAATTAGATACGGCTTAATTCTGCGGGACAATTCAACCAACAAATATAATAATATTTAAAATGCAAAAGAGGTGCATAAGGGCGGTGTTTGGTATAAAAAGCAGTGAGAGCTGTAAGCCGCTATTAATTAAATACAAAAATTTAACTTTTCCATCACTTACAGACAGCAAGTTGCAGTATTCGTGAAATCTAACCCACACTTATTTGCACGCCTATCTGATACTGTAGAGAACTCAACGAGACAATAAACTATTGTGTGTTCGTTCAAGTGTTATGTGCAAAGCCGCTTATATTTAATATAATACCCATTTCTACAATAAACTTAAATGATAAACAGTTTGAAAAACCCCTTTGAAAAATGTTGGCTGAAAAGTGTTGTTATGATTTGAATGATTTTATAAATGATAAATCTTTATAATTGCTATTTGACTTCACTCTTTTATTGTATAATTTTATCAATTAACTATATAATTAATATCTATAATAAATGATTGTACAGGGTAACACATGTTGGGACCTACTCATTTAGTAACACCAATAATAATGTTATTATTTATGTGATTATCTTGACATGTCTGTCATAAAAAATCTCTCTGCCGCTTGGGACATATTTTGTTAAATGAACACTGGTACTAAACCTCTATGTAATTTTGTCATTTGACTCTTGGTTTCTTGATATTAACTTATACGGGTTGTCCCAGAAAGTATGGATAACCAGTGTCCAGAGGCCTCACCCAAAAGCGGCACTAAGCGGTATCTGAATCACTCCCACATATTATTATGTTCCGCAAGTTTGTGTCCTTTTCTACACTAATATTATAAAGAGGAAAGATTTGATTGTTTGTTTGAATTGAATAGGCTCCGAAATTACATGACCGATTTGAAAAATTCTTTCACTGTTGGGAAGCTACACTATCTCCGGTGAACATAGGCTATATTAAATTTTCAAAAAAGTTAGGGATCCATACCATAACTCCAATAATGTGACCCAAGGTGTGAAAAAAATACCTAAAAACTTTCTTAAATCGCGTGCGCTTTTTAATTACTTCATATTTAAGTCTACTTTAATGACTTTATACGTCTTTTTGTATTATTCAATTTGGACATTCCATTCAAAAGATATCACAAGTTTAAAAATGTATCTAAGTTATTTAAAAAATGTCGCATGCTCACGCCGCCGCCGCGCCGTTCGGTTAGACGGCATCATAATAATATTATTATAAGCGAATTGATAATAATAGCAATTTAGCCTTTCAGGAATAAAAGTTGTTTGCTAATTTTTATTATTCCATAGTAAGTTTACTATTAACAAATTAGTAAAGAAACTAACGACGTAATGGGGTTAAAGAGGACTACCTCTTTAACCCCATTACGTCGTTATTTTCTGTACTAACATTCATAACTCAAGAACGGGTAGACCGATTTTCAATACCTTTAATTTTTTGGATTCGTTTCCGCCCCGTATAACAAAGTAACTATAAAGACATCGGGAACGGAATATAGGTATTAACGCGGGTGAAACCGCGGGGCACAGCTAGTCATAAATTAAATTAATAACATGACTGATATAAAACGCTGTTTTTTCAATGCGAATGTCTTATTGCATGCGGAAAATCTGAAAAGACTGCCAACTTCTTTCTTATTTCTTAGTTTTAATGACTGCTTACTGCTTCAAGAAGAGAGGCTTAATACCTACTGTGTAAACAATAAACTCTTGCTTAGTTTTACGAAATGACTCATTATTATCTTATATATAAAAATGAATCGCTAAATGTGTTGGTAAGCGCATAACTCAATAACGCCTGGACCGATTTCGCTGATTCTTTTTTTGTTGATTTTGTTATAATCAAGAGAAGGTTCTTATGTAAAATAACTTGGAAAATTTCGCGGCGAAAAAAAGTAATCCTGACCTTTGTTACGACAGTGATTTGTTGGATTCATCTCCGCCCCCAATAATATAAAGGCACCGGGAACGGGACCTATGGATACACGCGGGTGAAACCGCGGGGCACAGCTAGTTTTTTATAAAAATAACCTGTATTTGAAGTGCACTTTGAATTATCATTAATTAAACACAGTAGTGTTTGTCCACGACCTGGGTGTCACTATTCATTCATTTCTGCACTTTGAATAGAATAAGTGCAGAAAAAGTTTTTACGTACAATTAACTATAAATATTTTCATTCGAGGATTCTATACACAGTCTCTACAGCAACTGACTCTGACGTTATACCATGCTCCTGGTGGCCAAGTGGCCATGATGCTGCATGGTTTGTGTAGCAATAGATACGACTTAACTGAAATTAAAAATAAGTCACGCTATACAGTACCCTGAAATGTTATCAGACAACGGCTTGTGTGTCTCGGTTGGTCCGCGTGGATTCATGCAGGAGTCCTACACGTCCTACACTCCTACAGTAGGACCAACGCCGCCGCGGGGCGAGTGCCTCTTCGCCAGCTCGTGGAAACTTATAACACACACTTCAAGGACATAGATATCATTTCTCTTTCTAGTAAAACATTCAAATATTTAGCTAGAAATACTTTATCACACTAATATTAACAAAATATATACATATAAGAACGCGGTGATAAATACTTTTCCGTTTCCTACTTGTTCATAATTATATTAATCTGTGAGTTTTATGTTTGTCATTCTTTTTTCTTCCTTATGATTTTACTTAAAATTCAACATGTACAACATTCAACATTTGTCCCTAATAAATGAATAAACAGAATACACCTATAAGCTCAGATCACATCAAACAAGGCCTATAAGTATCTACTTAAAAACCAAATACACATCGGGCCATGCTAAAAACAATATCTGCAGTTACTTTTAGATACTCGGACTTCGGTTGAAAATCACTTAAATTGTAAGAACTCGAAATTACCAACGAAATTTATGAACGTAATGGGGGTGTTTTTGTACCATAAAGTGCCTTCTACATCTGGACAACCGATTATCCATTCTTTCTGAGACACCCTGTATATTGGTCTAATCAAGCGTTGCAGTTATTAGGTATACACAATTAATTTGACTTTGGCCTTGAGTCTTATGGACTTCGATCAATGAAACATGATGAATGAAGTAACTATTACAAAATAGTTAAATTGTTAATCCTAGGCGATAAGATATGTATTAACGAGGGAATAGTACAGAAGGTCATAGTTAGTAATATAAAAAGTAACCTGGCGGTGGCATGACCAATTGCAAATAAGATCGAGACGATGAAGTACCTTCTGTGTGCAGCATTGGTGGCGAGCGTGGCGGCGCTGGCGCTGGGCGAGGAGCCGGTGCTGCGCTACTACCACGAGAGCGTCGGCATCGCGGAGGCCGCGCGCCTCAAGCACGCCGAGCAGGCCATGGACTTCGACGGCTCGCGCATCGTCGGCGGCACCGCTACTGCAGTAGGAACTTACCCTTTTCTGGTTGGTTTGCGATATTTCCATTTTTACCATTTTTAGGGCTAAGTACTAAAACAATTTATTAGATAATACAAGAATGTATTATAAAATTATATATATATTTATTAAATTTATATTATATATATATATATATTAAATATTTATATATATATTTAATTATATATACTATTTATTAATAAAATTTGCTGTGCCCGACAGGGTCCATAATTGATTCGATGTTTTAACATACCAACTATATGTATGTACACATTATGGAATGCAATAAAGTATTTGAGAATTGAGTTTTGAGTATTTAAAAACTCTGCGCGGCTCCGGCAGGCTTGACTGAACACCTTCCGAACGGACGCAGGGTTTCCAAGCAGTGTCCGAGTTGTAATTACGTTTGCGACGCAGGTTGGGCTGGTGATCACGCTGACGACGGGCGCCACGTCGGTGTGCGGCTCGTCCATGCTGAGCAACACGCGCGCGCTCACGGCGGCGCACTGCTGGTGGGACGGCAGGGGCCAGGCGCGACACTTCCAGCTCGTGTTTGGCTCTGCAAGACTGTTTTCAGGCGGAACCCGCGTCACCACGAACTCTGTGCAAATGCACGGAAACTACAATCCGAACACGTTGAGCAACGATGTCGCCATGATCTCATTCAGTGCAGTCTCCTACACAAGTACGGTTAACTCGCTTTTTGTTATTGCGTGATTAAAACATTTAGCCTCGCCTTGCCCGCTGACTTTACTTGTGGTCATTGCAGACGTGATCCAGCGGGTGGCGCTGCCTAGCGGATCCCTGCTAAGTTCTACCTTCGCGGGCCAGTGGGCGCGCGCCGCCGGGTACGGCAAAACCAGCGACGGTGAGTAATATTTTCTAAATTTAACTCACTTCGGTAAAATAATCTGACACGAAACTTGTATTGGGGTTTGGAAGGAATTAATATTTGTTGAGAATTACCTACAGAGCTATAGAAAGACTTGTGGCGCCAGTGCTCAAGCTAAAAAAGTTAAGATATGCACAATTCTTTAGTATTGTAGTTTAATTAGACCAGAATTAAATTTTAGGCTTTGTATAAAAACCACGCGCATTCGCGATCATGTCTATTTTTATTTCCCATACTATTTTCATACTGTAGTCCTCTAAGACACAAGGAATATAGTATGGTGGTGCTCATTGGCGAACGGTTTGGGTTGTGGAGGCAATATGGCAGGGCGCTCCTTGTAATATTCAGCTGAATCCGTTAAGACTGGAGACTAACCACAACATAGTTAGGTAAAGGCTAGGCAAATGAGTCCTTGTAAGGCACAGGAGACCTATTCGTCTAAAAGTGGAATCGATTCAAAATTAAAGTTGAAGGTTTGAATAATAGTTATATCATTTGCAGCTGCGGGCATCTCTCAGAGCCAGTTCCAGAGTCACGTGTCGCTGCAGGTGATCACCAATGCGGTGTGCGCACAGTCGTTTGGCGGCATCGTGATCGCGTCCACGCTATGCACCAGCGGCGCTGGCGCCGTCGGGACCTGCAGCGGCGACTCCGGCGGCCCGCTCACCCTCACCAGCGGCAGCCAGCGCGTCCTGGTGAGTATCCACCCCCCCGCCGCGCCCGCGCCCGCGGCTCCCTTCCCTCTCCGCTTGTCGGCGGTCACTGACCTAATACTTGTTGTATTTACAGATTGGTGTAACTTCGTTCGGCTCGGCGCGCGGTTGCCAAGTTGGTTTGCCGTCTGGTTTTGCTCGAGTCACCTCTTTCATGTCTTGGATACAAGCAAGACTTTAAACTTTACTTGTTGCCTTTTTCCGACCACGTCCTATACTTGATAATAAATGCGATTTTAAATAATAGTATATTACGTTTCTTATTTTACTCCCTCAACATAAAATGACTACATAATCAGTGAAATAAAACTACTTTTCACGGTGTCTTGAGGTCTTGCAGCGCTGCAAGACCTCAAGACACCGTGAGCTCATATTGCGTAGGCCGGAACACAAATAATTAATAAAAATATGAAGGTAGAACGAGCAACAACAACCGTCAAGACGAACACCACCTCAGTCTGCCCGTGACCATGATACCTGCAAAGGTGTCGAAACGTCGGGACTTAAAATCTTAATATAAATCGCGAAAAAATCCGTAAAAAGTAGTTTTATTTCAATGTCTAACATTCGCGTAAACCTAAGAAACCAATACATAATCAGTGATGCATTACCACTTACTTGCCAAATGACGTGTATCGAAATAAAGTATAGATAATTAATTAGTCCATTACCATCTAGCAAAACTATTATGGTTTTTATAAGAGTAGCTTACTTATGTCTTAAATGTTGAAAAGTTACAGTGTGCAACATGGCCTTGATTGAAGAAAAAAATTATTCTTGTTTAATAATGTTATGATAAAAATGGAATATGGGACAGAAAACCATAACTAACCAAAAGCTATACAGAGTGTTTAAAAACCTCTGTCCGACCCTTGAAGGTGTTGTTCGGTTTCGATATCTACCTAATTACAAAAATGTGGAAAAAATGGAAAAAAATGAAGAAAAATTATAACCTATTTTTTTTCTCAAATATTTTGAGAGAGTGTCGGCGTTATCACAGATGCTAACAAACATAAGACCCCCAAAAGTACCGATGAAGTTGGTGTTGTAGTTTTGTATTAATCGGTTTCGTATTTCGGTGCAACAAATGGTCATTTCAAAATCTATTGTTATTGTTTCTATCATGAAAATTCCATATTTGATATTTTATTTGGGCCAGACCTTACCAGTCTGACAGGAGTTTCTTAACATCCTTTACAAGGTTTCCCTGTCCGACCCTTGTTGTTGAATCGATAAAACGACGCCTCTATATAACGACGTCTGTATGAAACGACGAATCTAACAAACTACCGTGTTGTTGTGGAGCAGATAGAATACTGTAGAGACCGACACCACTATAAGACGACGCTTCTATAAAACGACGCCTCTATAAAAACGATGCCTCTATAAAAACGACGCCTCTATAAAAACGACGCCTCTATAAAACCGACGCCTCTATAAAAACGACGCATCTTTAACACGACGCCTCTTAAAAACGACGCCTCTATGAAAGCGACGCCTGTTTTAAAACGACGCCCCTATAAAACGACGCCTCTATAAAAACGACGCCTCTATAAAAACGACGCTTGTTTTTAAACGATGCCTATATAAAAACGACGCCTCTATAAAATCGACGCCTCTATAAAACCGACGCCTCTATAAAAACGACGCATCTTTAACACGACGCCTCTTAAAAACGACGCCTCTATGAAAGCGACGCCTGTTTTAAAACGAAGCCCCTATAAAAACGACGCCTCTATAAAAACGACGCCTCTATAAAAACGACGCATCTTTAACACGACGCCTCTTCAAAACGACACCTCTATGGAAGCGACGCCTGTTTTAAGACGACGCCCCTATAAAAACGACGCCTCTATAATAATGACGCCTCTATAAAAACGACGCCTCTATGAAACCGACGCCTCTATAAAAACGACGCCTCTATGAAACCGACGCCTCTATAAAAACGACGCATCTTTAACACGACGCCTCTTCAAAACGACACCTCTATGGAAGCGACGCCTGTTTTAAGACGACGCCCCTATAAAAACGACGCCTCTATAATAATGACGCCTCTATGAAACCGTCGCCTCTATAAAACCGACGCCTCTATAAAAACGAAGCATCTTTAACACGACGCCTCTTAAAAACGACGCCTCTATAAAAATAATGCCTCTATAAAAACGACGCCTCTATAAAGACGACGCCTTTATGAAAACGACGCCTCTATAAAAACGATTTCTGTTTTAAAACGACGCCTATATAAAAACGACGCCTCTATAAAGCGACGCCTCTATAAAAACGATGCCTTTATAAAAACGACGCCTCTATTATAACGACGCCTCTCTTTAATCGACGCCTATATAAAAACTACGCCTCTATTAAAACGACGCCTCTCTTTAATCGACGCCTGTTTTAAAACGACTCCTTTATAAAAACGACGCCTTTATAAAAAAGACGCCTCTATAAAAACGACGCCTTTATAAAAACGACGCCTCTTTGAAACCAACGCCTCTTTAAAACGACGCCTCTATGAATACGACGGGTCTTTGATAACGACGTCTCTATAAAACGACGTCTCTATAAAACGACGCCTCTATAAAAACGACGCCTGTTTTAAAACGACGCCCGTTTTAAAACGACGCCTCTATAAAAGCGACTCTTATAATAGACGGCTCTATAAAAACGACGCCTTTATAAAAAAGACGCCTCTATGAAACCGACGCCTCTTTAAAACGACGCCTCTATGAAAACGACGGCTCTATGATAACGACGCCTCTATAAAACGACGCCTCTATAAAAACGACGCCTCTATGAAACCGTCGCCTCTATAAAACCGACGCCTCTATAAAAACGAAGCATCTTTAACACGACGCCTCTTAAAAACGACGCCTCTATAAAAACGACGCCTCTATAAAGACGACGCCTTTATGAAAACGACGCCTCTATAAAAACGATTTCTGTTTTAAAACGACGCCTATATAAAAACGACGCCTCTATAAAGCGACGCCTCTATAAAAACGATGCCTTTGTAAAACCGACGCCTCTATAAAAACGACGCCTCTATAAAACCGACGCCTTTATAAAAACGACGCCTCTATTAAAACGACGCCTCTCTTTAATCGACGCCTATAAAAAAACTACGCCTCTATTAAAACGACGCCTCTCTTTAATCGACGCCTGTTTTAAAACGACTCCTTTATAAAAACGACGCCTTTATAAAAAAGACGCCTCTATAAAAACGACGCCTTCATAAAAACGACGCCTCTTGGAAACCAACGCCTCTTTAAAACGACGCCTCTATGAATACGACGGGTCTTTGATAACGACGTCTCTATAAAACGACGCCTCTATAAAAACGACGCCTGTTTTAAAACGACGCCTATATAAAAACGACGCCCGTTTTAAAACGACACCTCTATAAAAGCGACTCTTATAATAGACGGCTCTATAAAAACGACGCCTTTATAAAAAAGACGCCTCTATGAAACCGACGCCTCTTTAAAACGACGCCTCTATGAAAACGACGGCTCTATGATAACGACACCTCTATAAAACGACGCCTCTATAAAAACGACGCCTGTTTTAAAACGACGCCTCTATAAAAATGATGCCTCTATTAAACCGACGCCTCTATAAATACGTCGCCTCTATAAGAACGATGCCTCTATGAAACGACGTCTCTATAAAACGACGCCTCTATAAAACGACGCCTCTATAAAACGACGCCTCAACAAAATCGACGCTTGTTTAAAAACGACGCCTATATAAAAACGACGTCTCTTTAAAACGACGCCTCTATAAAACGACGCCTCTATAAAACGACGCCTCTATAAAAACGACGCTTGTTTTAAAACGACGCCTATATAAAAACGACGCCTGTTTTAAAACGACACCTCTATAAAAATGATGCCTCTATAAAAACGACGCCTGTTTTAAAACGACGCCCCTATAAAAACGACGCTTGTTTTAAAACGACGCCTATATAAAAACGACACCTGTTTTAAAACGACGCCTCTATAAAAACGCCGCCTTTATAAGAACGACGCCTCTATAAAAACGACGTCTTTATAAAAAAGACGCCTCTTTGAAACCGACGCCTCTTTAAAACGACGCCTCTATGAAAACGACGCCTCTTAAAAGCGACGCCTCTATAAAACGACGCCTCTACAAAAACGACGCCTGTTTTAAAACGATGCCTTTATAAAACCGACGCCTCTATAAAAACGACGCCTCTATGAAAACGACGCCTCTATGAAAACGACGCCTGTTTTCAAACGATGCCTATATAAAAACGACGCCTCTATAAAACTGACGCCTCTATAAAACGACGCCTCTATGAAACCGACGCCTCTATAAAAACGACGCATCTTTAACACGACGCCTCTTCAAAACGACACCTCTATGGAAGCGACGCCTGTTTTAAGATGACGCCCCTATAAAAACGACGCCTCTATAAAAATGACACCTCTATAAAAACGACGCATCTTTAACACGACGCCTCTTCAAAACGACACCACTATGGAAGCGACGCCTGTTTTAAGACGACGCCCCTATAAAAACGACGCCTCTATAAAAATGACGCCTCTATAAAAACGACGCCACTATAAAAACGATGCCTCTATAAAAACGACGCCTATATAAAAACGACCCCTCTATAAAACCGACGCCTCTATAAAACCGACGGCTCTATAAAAACGACGCATCTTTTACACGACGCCTCTTAAAAACGACGCCTGTTTTAAAACGACGCCTCTATAAAACGACGCCCCTATAAAAACGACGCCTCTATAAAAACGATGCCTCTATAAAAACGACGCCTATATAAAAACGACGACTCTATAATACCGACGCCTCTATAAAAACGACGCATCTTTAACACGACGCCTCTTAAAAACGACGCCTCTATGAAAGCGACGCCTCTATAAAACGACGCCCCTATAAAAGCGACGCCTCTATAAAACGACGCCCCTATAAAAAGGACGCCTCTATAAAAACGACGCCCCTATAAAAACGACGCTTGTTTTAAAACGACGCCTATATAAAAACGACGCCTCTATAAAAACAACGCCCCTATAAAAACGAAGCCTCTTAAAAACGACGCCTCTATGAAAGCGACGCCTGTTTTAAAACGACGCCCCTATAAAAACGACGCCTCTATAAAAACGACGCCTCTATAAAAACGACGCCTCTATTAAACCGACGCCTCTATAAAAACGACGCATCTTTAACACGACGCCTCTTAAAAACGACGCCTCTATGAAAGCGACGCCTCTATAACAACGACGCCTGTTTAAAAACGACGCCTCTATAAAAATGATGCCTCTATATAAACGACGCCTGTTTTGAAAGGACGCCCCTATAAAAACGACGCCTCTATGAAAATGACGCCTCTTTTAAACGACGCCTCTATAAAACAACGCCTCTTTAAAACGACGCCTCTATGAATACGACGGGTCTTTGATAACGACGCCTCTATAAAAACGACGCCTCTATAAAAACGATGCCTCTATAAAAACGACGCCTATATAAAAACGACCCCTCTATAAAACCGACGCCTCTATAAAAACGACGCATCTTTTACACGACGCCTCTTAAAAACGACGCCTCGTTGAAAGCGACGCCTCTATAAAACGACGCCCCTATAAAAACGACGCCTCTATAAAAACGATGCCTCTATAAAAACGACGCCTATATAAAAACGACGCCTCTTTAAAACCGACGCCTCTATAAAAACGAAGCATCTTTAACACGACGCCTCTTAAAAACGACGCCTCTATGAAAGCGACGCCTCAATAAAACGACGCCCCTATAAAAGCGACGCCTCTATAAAACGACGCCCCTATAAAAAGGACACCTCTATGGAAGCGACGCCTGTTTAAAGACAACGCCCCTATAAAAACGACGCCTCTATAAAAACGACGCCTCTATAAAACTGACGCCTCTATAAAACGACGCCTCTATGAAACCGACGCCTCTATAAAAACGACGAATCTTTAACACGACGCCTCTTCAAAACGACGCCTCTATAAAATTGACGCCTCTTTAAAAACGATGCCTCTATAAAAACGATGCCTCTATAAAAACGACGCATCTTTAACACGACGCCTCTTAAAAACGACGCCTCTATGAAAGCGACGCCTCTATAAAACGACGCCCCTATAAAAACGACGCCTCTATAAAAAGGACGCTTGTTTTAAAACGACGCCTATGTAAAAACGACGCCTCTATAAAAACGACGCCTCTATAAAGACGACGCCTTTATGAAAACGACGCCTCTATAAAAATGATTTCTGTTTTAAAACGACGCCTATAGAAAAACGACGCCTCTATAAAGCGACGCCTTTATAAGAACGACGCCTCTATAAAAACGACGTCTTTATAAAAAAGACGCCTCTATGAAAACGACGCCTCTATGAAAACGACGCCTGTTTTCAAACGATGCCTATATAAAAACAACGCCTCAATAAAACTGACGCCTCTATAAAACGACGCCTCTATGAAACCGATGCCTCTATAAAAACGACGCATCTTTAACACGACGCCTCTTCAAAACGACACCTCGATGGAAGCGACGCCTGTTTTAAGACGATGCCCCTATAAAAACGACGCCTCTATAAAATTGACGCCTCTTTAAAAACGACGCCTCTATAAAAACGATGCCTCTATAAAAACGACGCATCTTTAACACGACGCCTCTTAAAAACGACGCCTCTATGAAACCGACGCCTCTATAAAAACGACGCATCTTTAACACGACGCCTCTTAAAACGACGCCTCTATGAAAGCGACGCCTCTATAAAAACGACGCATCTTAAACACAACGCCTCTTCAAAAGGACACCTCTATGGAAGCGACGCCTGTTTTAAGACGACGCCCCTATAAAATGACGCCTCTATAAAAACGACGCCTCTATAAAACTGACGCCTCTATAAAACGACGCCTCTATGAAACCGACGCCTCTATAAAAACGACGCCTCTATAAAGACGACGCCTTTATGAAAACGACGCCTCTATAAAAATGATTTCTGTTTTAAGACGACGCCCCTATAAAAACGACGCCTCTATAATAATGACGCCCCTATAAAACGACGCCTCTATGAAACTGTCGCCTCTATAAAACCGACGCCTCTATAAAAACGAAGCATCTTTAACACGACGCCTCTATAAAAACGACGCCTCTATAAAGACGACGCCTTTATGAAAACGACGCCTCTATAAAAACGATTTCTGTTTTAAAACGACGCCTGTTTTAAAACGACGCCTCTATAAAACTGACGCCTCTATAAAACGACGCCTCTATGAAACCGATGCCTCTATAAAAACGACGCATCTTAAACACAACGCCTCTTCAAAAGGACACCTCTATGGAAGCGACGCCTGTTTTAAGACGACGCCCCTATAAAACGACGCCTCTATAAAAACGACGGCTCTATAAAACTGACGCCTCTATAAAACGACGCCTCTATGAAACCGACGCCTCTATAAAAACGACGCCTGTTTTAAAACGACTCCTTTATAAAAACGACGCCTTTATAAAAAAGACGCCTCTATAAAAACGACGCCTTTATAAAAACGACGCCTCTTTGAAACCAACGCCTCTTTAAAACGACGCCTCTATGAATACGACGGGTCTTTGATAACGACGTCTCTATAAAACGACGTCTCTATAAAACGACGCCTCTATAAAAACGACGCCTGTTTTAAAACGACGCCTATATAAAAACGACGCCCGTTTTAAAACGACGCCTCTATAAAAGCGACGCCTCTATAAAACGACGCCTCTATGAAAGCGACGCCTCTATAAAACGAAGCCCCTATAAAAACGACGCCTCTATAAAAACGACGCCTCTATAAACCGACACCTGTTTTAAAACGACGCCTCTATAAAAACGACGCCTGTTTTAAAACGACGCCTCTATAAAAATGACGCCCGTTTTAAAACAACGCCTCTATAAAAGCGACTCTTATAATAGACGCCTCTATAAAAACGAAGCCTTTATAAAAAAGACGCCTCTATGAAACCGACGCCTCTATAAAAACGACGCATCTTTAACACGACGACTCCTCAAAACGACACCTCTATTGAAGCGACGCCTCTATAGAACGACGCCCCTATAAAAACGACGCCTCTATGAAACCGACGCCTCTATAAAAACGACGCATCTTTAACACGACGCCTCTTCAAAACGACACCTCTATGGAAGCGACGGCTGTTTTAAGACGACGCCCCTATAAAAACGACGCCTCTATAACAACGACACCTCTATAAGAACGACGCCTCTATAAAGACGACGCCTTTATGAAAACGACGCCTCTATAAAAACGATTTCTGTTTTAAAACGACGCCTATATAAAAACGACGCCTCTATAAAGCGACGCCTCTATAAAAACGATGCCTTTGTAAAACCGACGCCTCTATAAAAACGACGCCTCTATAAAACCGACGCCTTTATAAAAACGACGCCTCTATTAAAACGACGCCTCTCTTTAATCGACGCCTATATAAAAACTACGCCTCTATTAAAACGACGCCTCTCTTTAATCGACGCCTGTTTTAAAACGACTCCTTTATAAAAACGACGCCTTTATAAAAAAGACGCCTCTATAAAAACGACGCCTTTATAAAAACGACGCCTCTTTGAAACCAACGCCTCTTTAAAACGACGCCTCTATGAATACGACGGGTCTTTGATAACGACGTCTCTATAAAACGACGTCTCTATAAAACGACGCCTCTATAAAAACGACGCCTGTTTTAAAACGACGCCTATATAAAAACGACGCCCGTTTTAAAACGACGCCTCTATAAAAGCGACGCCTCTATAAAACGACGCCTCTATGAAAGCGACGCCTCTATAAAACGAAGCCCCTATAAAAACGACGCCTCTATAAAAACGACGCCTCTATAAACCGACACCTGTTTTAAAACGACGCCTCTATAAAAACGACGCCTGTTTTAAAACGACGCCTCTATAAAAATGACGCCCGTTTTAAAACAACGCCTCTATAAAAGCGACTCTTATAATAGACGCCTCTATAAAAACGAAGCCTTTATAAAAAAGACGCCTCTATGAAACCGACGCCTCTATAAAAACGACGCATCTTTAACACGACGACTCCTCAAAACGACACCTCTATTGAAGCGACGCCTCTATAGAACGACGCCCCTATAAAAACGACGCCTCTATGAAACCGACGCCTCTATAAAAACGACGCATCTTTAACACGACGCCTCTTCAAAACGACACCTCTATGGAAGCGACGGCTGTTTTAAGACGACGCCCCTATAAAAACGACGCCTCTATAACAACGACACCTCTATAAGAACGACGCCTCTATGAAACGACGTCTCTATGAAACGACGTCTCTATAAAACGAGGCCTCTATAAAACGTCGCCTCTATAAAACCGACGCCTCTATAAATACGTCGCCTCTATAAGAAAGTCGCCTCTATGAAACGTCGCCTCTATAAAACCGACGCCTCTATAAAAACGAAGCATCTTTAACACGACGCCTCTTCAAAACGACACCTCGATGGAAGCAACGCCTGTTTTAAGACGATGCCGCTATAAAAACGACGCCTCTATAAAATTGACGCCTCTTTAAAAACGACGCCTCTATAAAAACGATGCCTCTATAAAAACGACGCATCTTTAACACGACGCCTCTTAAAAACGACGCCTCTATGAAAGCGACGCCTCTATAAAACGACGCCCCTATAAAAACGACGCCTCTATAAAAATGACGCTTGTTTTAAAACGACGCCTATATAAAAACGACGCCTCTATAAAAACGACGCCTCTATGAAAACGACGCCTCTATGAAAACGACGTCTTTATAACAACGACACCTCTTTGAAACGACGCCTCTATGAAAACGACGGCTCTATGATAACGACGCCTATATAAAAACGACGCCTCTTTAGAACGACGCCTCTGTAAAAACCACGCCTCTATAAAAACGACGCCTCTATAAAAACGACGCCTCTATAAAATGACGCCCCTATAAAAACGACGCCTCTATAAAAATGACGCCTCTTAAAAACGACGCCTCTATGAAAGCGACGCCTCTATAAAACGACGCCCCTATAAAAACGACGCCTCTATAAAAATGACGCTTGTTTTAAAACGACGCCTATTTAAAAACGACGCCTCTATAAAAACGACGCCTCTTTGAAACGACGCCTCTATGAAAACGACGGCTCTATGATAACGACTTCTATATAAAAACGACGCCTCTTTAGAACGACGCCTCTGTAAAAACGACGCCTCTATAAAAACGACGCCTCTATAAAATGACGCTTCCATGGAACGACGCCCCTATAAAAACGACGCCTCTATAAAAACGACGCCTCTATAAACCGACACCTGTTTTAAAACGACGCCTCTATAAAAACGACGCCTCTATAAAAACGACGCCTCTATAAACCGACACCTGTTTTAAAACGACGCCTCTATAAAAACGACGCCTGTTTTAAATCGACGCCTATATAAAAACGACGCCTCTTTAGAACGACGCCTCTGTAAAAACGACGCCTCTATAAAAACGACGCCTCTATAAAAACGACGCCTCTATAAAATGACGCTTCCATGGAACGACGCCCCTATAAAAACGACGCCTCTATAAAAACGACGCCTCTATAAACCGACACCTGTTTTAAAACGACGCCTCTATAAAAACGACGCCTGTTTTAAAAAGATGCCTGTATAAAAACGACGCATCTTTAACACGACGCCTCTTAAAAACGACGCCTCTATGAAAGCGACGCATCTTTAACACGACGCCTCTTAAAAACGACGGCTCTATGATAACGACGCCTATATAAAAACGACGCCTCTTTAGAACGACGCCTCTATAAAACGACGAATCTTTAAAACGACGCCTCTATAAAACGACCCCTCTATAAAAACGACGCCTCTTTAGAACGACGCCGCTGTAAAAACGACGCCTCTATAAAACGACACCCTTATAAAAACGACGCCTCTATAAAAACGACGCCTCTTTAAAAACGACGCTTGTTTTAAAACGACGCCTATATCAAAACGACGCCTCTATAAAACGACGCCTCTATGAAAGCGACGCCTCTATAAAACGACGCCCCTATAAAAACGACGCCTCTATAAAAACGACGCCTCTATAAACCGACACCTGTTTTAAAACGACGCCTCTATAAAAACGACGCCTGTTTTAAAACGACGCCTCTATAAAAACGACGCCCGTTTTAAAACAACGCCTCTATAAAAGCGACTCTTATAATAGACGCCTCTATAAAAACGAAGCCTTTATAAAAAAGACGCCTCTATGAAACCGACGCCTCTTTAAAACGACGCCTCTATGAAAGCGACGCCTCTATAAAACGACGCCCCTATAAAAACGACGCCTCTATAAAAACGACGCCTCTATAAACCGACACCTGTTTTAAAACGACGCCTCTATAAAAACGACGCCTGTTTTAAAACGACGCCTCTATAAAAACGACGCCCGTTTTAAAACAACGCCTTTATAAAAGCGACTCTTATAATAGACGCCTCTATAAAAACGAAGCCTTTATAAAAAAGACGCTTCTATGAAACCGACGCCTCTTTAAAACGACGCCTCTATGAAAACGACGGCTCTATAAAACGACGCCTCTATGAAAGCGACGCCTCTATAAAACGACGCCCCTATAAAAACGACGCCTCTATAAAAACGATGCCTATATAAAAACGACGCCTCTTTAGAACGACGCCTCTGTAAAAACTACGCCTCTATAAAAATGACGCCTCGTTGATAACGACGCCTCTATAAAAACGACGCCTCTATAAAAACGACGCCTATATAAAAACGACGCCTGTTTTAAAAAGACGCCTGTATAAAAACGACGCCTCTATAAAACCGACAACTCTATAAAACCGACACCTGTTTTAAAACGACGCCTCTATAAAAACGACGCCTTTATAAGAACGACACCTCTATAAAAATGACGTCTTTATAAAAAAGACGCCTCTTTGAAACCGACGCCTCTTTAAAACGACGCCTCTATGAAAACGACGCCTCTATAAAAATGACGCCTCTATGATAACGACGCCTCTATAAAACGACGCTTCCATGGAACGACGCCTCTAGAAAAATGACGCCTGTTTTAAAAAGACGCCTGTATAAAAACGACGCCTCTATAAAACCGACAACTCTATAAAACCGACACCTGTTTTAAAACGACGCCTCTATGAAAACGACGCCTCTATAAAAATTACGCCTCGTTGATAACGACGCCTCTATAAAACGACGCTTCCATGGAACGACGCCTCTAGAAAAATGACGCCTGTTTTAAAAAGACGCCTGTATAAAAACGACGCCTCTATAAAAACGATGCCTCTATAAAAACGACGCCTCTATAAAAACGACGCCTCTATTAAAACTGACGCCTCTATAAAAACGACGCCTCTATAAAAACGATGCCTCTATAAAACCGACGCCTGTATAAAAACGACGCCTCTATAAAAACGACGCTTGTTTTAAAACGACGCCTATATAAAAACGACGCCTCTATAAAACGACGCCTCTATGAAAGCGACGCCTCTATAAAACGACGCCCCTATAAAAACGACGCCTCTATAAAAACGACGCCTCTATAAAAACGACGCTTGTTTGAAAACAACGCCTATATAAAAACGACGCCTCTATAAAAACGACGCCTCTATAAAACCGACGCCTCTATAAAAACGACGCATCTTTAACACGACGCCTCTTAAAAACGACGCCTCTATGAAAGCGACGCCTGTTCTAAAACGACGCCCCTATAAAAACGACGCCTCTATAAAAACGACGCCTCTATAAAAAAGACGCCTCTATGAAAACAACGCCTCTATAAAAACGTTGCCTCTATAAAATGACGCATCATTAAAACGACGCCTCTATAAAAAGACGCCTCTATAAAACGACGAATCTTTAAAACGACGCCTCTATAAAACGACCCCTCTATAAAAACGACGCCTCTTTAGAACGACGCCTCTGTAAAAACGACGCCTGTATAAAAACGACGCCTCTATAAAAATGACGCCTCGTTGATAACGACGCCTCTATAAAACGACGCTTCCATGGAACGACGACTCTAGAAAAATGACGCCTGTTTTAAAAAGACGCCTGTATAAAAACGACGATTCTATAAAACCGACAACTCTATAAAACCGACACCTGTTTTAAAACGACGCCTCTATAAAAACGACGCCTTTATAAGAACGACGCCTCTATAAAAACGACGTCTTTATAAAAAAGACGCCTCTGTAAGAACGACGCCTCTATAAAACCGACGCCTCTATAAAAAGGACGCATCTTTTACATGACGCCTCTTAAAAACGACGCCTCTATGAAAGCGACACCTGTTTTAAAACGACGCCTCTATACAAATGATGCCTCTATAAAAACTACGCCTGTTTTAAAACGACGCCCCTATAAAATCGACGCCTCTATAAAAACGATGCCTCTTAAAAAAGACGCCTCTATGAAAACGACGCCTGTTTTAAAACGACGCTTATATAAAAACGACGCCTCTATAAAACTGACGCCTCTATAAAACGACGCCTCTATAAAAACGACGCCTTTATAAAAAAGACGCCTTTATAAAAACGACTCCTTTATAAAAAAGACGCCTCTATAAAAACGACAATTCGCTAAAAACGACGCCTCTTTGAAACCGACGCCTCTTTAAAACGACGCCTTTATGAAAACGACGGCTCTATGATAACGACGCCTCTATGAAACGACGTCTCTATAAAACGACGCCTCTATAAAAATGATGCCTCTATATAAACGAAGCCTGTTTTGAAACGACGCCCCTATAAAAACGACGCCTCTATGAAAACGACGCCTATATTAAAACGACGCCGCTATAAAGCGACGCCTCTATAAAAACGATGCCTTTGTTAAACCGACGCTTCTATAAAAACGACGCCTCTATAAAACCGACGCCTCTATAAAAACGACGCATCTTTAACACGACGCCTCTTCAAAACGACGCCTCTATGAAACGACGCCTTTATAAAAACGACGCCTATATACAAACGACGCCTCTATAAAAACGACGCCTTTATAAAAACGACGCCTCTTTGAAACCGACGCCTCTTTAAAACGACGCCTCTATGAAAACGACGGCTCTATGATAACGACGCCTCTATAAAAACGACGCCTGTTTAAAAACGACGCCTCTATAAAAATGATGCCTCTATATAAACGACGCCTCTTTGAAAATGACGCCTCTTTTAAACGACGCCTCTATAAAACAACGCCTCTTTAAAACGACGCCTCTATGAATACGACGGGTCTTTGATAACGACGCCTCTATAAAAATGACGCCTCTATAAAACGACGCCTCTATAAAACGACGCCTCTATAAAACGAAGCCTCTACAAAATTGTTTAAAAACAACGCCTATATAAAAACGACGTCTCTATAAAACGACGCCTCTATAAAACGACGCCTCTATAAAATGATGCCTCTATAAAAACGACGGCTCTATGATAACGACGCCTCTATAAAAACGTCGCCTCTATAAAAACGACGCCTGTTTTAAAACGACGCCTCTATAAAAATGATGCCTCTATAAAAACGACGCCTGTTTTAAAACGACGCCTATATAAAAACAACGCCTCTTTAAAACGACGCCTCTATAAATACGTCGCCTCTATAAGAACGACGCCTCTATGAAACGACGTCTCTATAAAACGACGCCTCTATAAAACGACGCCTCTTTAAAACGACGCCTCTATAAAACGACGCCTCTACAAAAACGACGCTTGTTTAAAAACGACGCCTATTTAAAAACGACGTCTCTATAAAACGACGCCTCTATAAAACGACGCCTCTATAAAACGACGCCTCTATAAAACGACGCCTCTATAAAACGACGCCTATATAAAAACGACGCCTGTTTTAAAACGACGCCTCTATAAAAATGATGCCTCTATAAGAACGACGCCTCTATGAAACGACGTCTCTTCAAAACGACGCCTCTGGTGTAATTTATCTATAATATGTATGTATTTAGAAATATATAAGTATGTTTATCAGTTGTCTGGTTACCATAACACAAGCTCTCTTAGAGCTTAGCATGGGATCAGATTACCATGTGTGAATTGTCCTGGAATATTATTTTTATTGCTAGTTTGGCCGGCTCGGGCCAGCTTGGTCTAGGGACGGGAGGATAACATTTAAGTTACTATTATTTATAATACGCGACGGGCCTCGCCGGCGAGGACGTAATATACGGCGGTTGTATTTTGTATTGCTACTGCTAGGTAAATCGAATGCTTCTTGGAGAAGCGTTGTTTTATCGTCGGGGTAGAAGAGAGTAAGTCTGGGACGTTTAATCTTAGATATTACGGAAGGTACGTATCGCGCTGCCGCTACGATTAGCGGGTTACGGTGGGTTTCGGAGGAGTCGAAAAATCGGATCGCGGCGCGTTTCATGAACTGCTTGATTGTTGGCAGCTTTAAGTCACAGTGCAACTGCAAGTTACGGACGTAACCTGGAGCGCCTGTGGCTCTACGCATGAAACGGTTTTGCGTTCGTTTGAGTCGATAATCGGGTACGTGACAGAATACGACGCTGCCGTAAGTCATGATAGGCCTCACACACGCAGTGTAAATTCTCTTCTTACAAGTAAGAGAGAGTTTACTGCGCTTGTTCAACATACAATGAAGTCGGCCGAGGGCGAAAGCGGCTCGCGCGCGTGCCGCTTTAATATGAGCTATGAAGGTAAGCTTCCGATCAAGGATTACGCCCAGGTATTTGGCTTGCTCCTCCTAAGGGATAGGCTTGCCGAAGAGGGTTATAGGTGGAGGGGGAGCGGGAGGCTGCCGTTTCTTGCTAAAAAGCACGGCTGCGCTTTTGGTAGGGTTGACTTCGATTCTCCATTTCGTGAACCACTTCCCGAGGGTCGTGACCGCGGTCTGAAGAGGACCTCTGGTATAGCAGTCAGGGTCAGTAACCACTAGACCAACAGGCCCGTCAAAAGAAAAATATCAAACTACTGAAACAAAAGCAACTAAAAACCAAAGGCGAAATAATTGTTGATATAATTCTAATGCGTCTATAAACGTCTTCATTACAGAATCAGATCGACATGAAATAATATGTTACGGTTTTTCAAGTTTTATTTGAATTTCGTCTAAGTCTATGAAAAGATATATGAAATTAGAAATACAATTGATTGAATTGTACTTTGAGTGTTGCCATGTGATTTTTAAATCAATACTAAGTCATACGAATATTAAAAGCTTGTTTTTAGAAGATGTTGAAGATTTATGAACATGAATAATCAAAGGACATTATTTTTTACCCACATTACCGAAATAAACAAATGACATCACAATAATTTTATATTATGTAACCTTCAATCTAGCATGGCAACAAAAACGGATACAATCACGGATACAAGAATGTGACATTGTGCATCAAAATCGACGTTGTCTGAAATACTATGTATTACACATAGTATTTAAACAATAAATTACTACCCAACTAGGTATATACTTTATCTATAATATTAACATAAACTATCAAACGATCCAAGCTTATCACTCTTACTTGTTTAATATGTTTAGGTAAAATGAAAATACAAATACTTTCATACTTAATGTAATTTACGAGCGAAATAAAGTTTTTTTTAAGTAGTTAATTTTGAAGTTTAAAGATGTCCCTCCAAATTATTTTAAAGTGTTGACAGTTATGTTTTGTATCCTCATGAGTTAATGCTACACAGGATGTAGATTATAAAATAAGCAATAGTCGTCTTAAAGTTAATTTCATGAAGAAATAACTCATAAGAATTGAAATAAAGTAATATTATTAGTTAAAATGGCCACAAATACAGTTTTACATTAATATATAACATTAAATATAACTATATGATAGTTTTATCCTGTGTTTATAGTCTCAAGGTATTAAATAATACCAAAAAACAAATTAATACATCTAATACAAGTATGTTTTATAGTTAATTTTGTTCGAAAAATTGTTTTTTTTTTGTTATTTATATAAAAAAGCAACATTTTTATGAGACTAATCACATTTTATGAACGTTGAAATAAAGTATATTTTACGATCTCTCCAACACCACAAACCGCACTATTCTAGGCCACTTAGTTTCGGAGATATAGCAATCTTAAGATTATCGGTCGTAGAATCTTCCTAAAAATTCCTACGGAATTGATATGGCCAGGAGCAAACGGGTGGGTGGGAGGGGTTTTTTTTCGAAATTTCCCGGACATTTAGTTGTCCGATCACGGCGTAAGTGGTATCGTTGGCTTTGTCTTGTTGATTGCTACCCGAATAAGTAAAAATATTATGTACCATAAACCAAAAATAATGAAAAAACTTGAAAAAAGTGTTTTTCTGTGAAAAAAGTATGGAGATACCCCAAGTGTAATATATGGTTACAAAGGGTACACAAAAACCCTTTTGAAAAGCTAATAAACTAACAAGTTTTTCATTAAAAACACTAAGATTCTCATTAAAATGTTATTTCGTAAAAATTAACTCTTCTACTATCCAAAATAATATATTCCGTGCTTCTAATACCAAAAATAACTTAACCGACGTCCAGATAAATCAGTAATTGTTGGCAAACATGGGACGGGATATTTAAACTTGATAATAAAAATAAATAAGCTAAACTCTAACCTAACCTGACCAAATCTTGCAACAAATATTTTTCTAAAAAGAGCTTATTTCATAAATAACTATGAAAACATCAATTTACTAAACTTCTCTCAAACATGGTTTTGTCAAGCCTAACTATGGCTGACCTAACCTATCCAAACCTATCTTTTAAAAACAAAACATTGCAAAACCAAACATAATCAACCCTAACTTTATCAAACCTAACTTTTCAAAACCTTACAATGCCAAACATAACTTTGTCAAACCTAACAATGTCAAACCTAACTTTGTCAAACCTAACATTGTTAAACCTAACTGTGCCAAACCTAACTTTGTCAAACCTAACTTTGTCAAATCTAACTTTGTCAAACCTAACTTTGCCAAACCTAACTTTGTCAAACCTAACATTGTTAAACCTAACTTTGTCAAACCCAAGTTTGTCAAACCTAACATTGTTAAACCTAACTTTGTCAAACCTAACTTTGTCAAACCTAACTTTGTCAAACCTAACTTTGTCAAACCTAACTTTGTCAAACCTAACTTTGTCTAACCTAACTTTGCCAGACCTAACTTATCAAACCTCACTTTGCCAAACCTAACTTTGTCAAACCTAACTTTGTCAAACCTAACTTTGTCAAACCTAACTTTGTCAAACCCAAGTTTGTCAAACCTAACATTGTTAAACCTAACTTTGTCAAACCTAACTTTGTCAAACCTAACTTTGTCAAACCTAACTTTGTCAAACCTAACTTTGTCAAACCTAACTTTGTCTAACCTAACTTTGCCAGACCTAACTTATCAAACCTCACTTTGCCAAACCTAACTTTGTCAAACCTAACTTTGTCAAACCTAACTTTGTCAAACCTAACTTTGTCAAACCTAACTTTGACAAACCTAACATTGTTAAACCTAACTGTGCCAAACCTAAGTTTGTCAAACCTAACATTGTTAAACCTAACTTTGTCAAACCTAACTTTGTCAAACCTAACATTGTTAAACCTAACTTTGACAAACCTAACTTTGCAAAACTAATTTTTTTTTTTTTTTTTTTTTTTTTTTTTTTTTTTTTTTTTTTTTTTTTTTTTAATAATCACTTTTAAGAAAGAAGGGTTTGGCAAAGTAAGGTTTGACAATGTGAGGTTTGGCAAAGTTAGTTTTGAGAAAAAAAAATGGAAGAAAAAAATAAAAAAAAATTAAGCTAAATTGACTTTGCGAAACCCAACATTTAAAAACCTAACTTATCAAACCTCACTTTGCCAAACCTAACTTTGCCAGACCTAACTTATCAAACCTCACTTTGCCAAACCTAACTGTGCCAAACCTAACTTTGTCAAACCTAACTTTGTCAAATCTAACTTTGTCAAACCTAACTTTGTCAAACCTAACTTTGTCAAACCTAACTTTGCCAAACCTAACTTTGTCAAACCTAACTTTGTCAAACCTAGCTTTGTCAAACCGAACATTGTTAAACCTAACTTTGACAAACCTAACTTTGTCAAACCTAACTTTGACAAACCTTTTGCTTTCATATATTTTTAATTTGATTACTTGTAATGTTATGTTGTAAGTTTATTTTAGTTTTTCTTTTCTTTTATCAAAATTTTAATAAGTAATAAATTCAATGTTATTACTTAGAATGTTGGTCGACCTATTATTGGCGACTGTGTAAGCCTGATGTTTTTTTTGATTATTTTTATGTAATGTTTTATACAGAAGCTGTTGGTTTGCCTTTAATAAATAAATAAATAAATAAATAAACCTAACATTGTTAAACCTAACTGTGCCAAACCTAACTTTTCAAAACCTTACAATGCCAAACATAACTTTGTCAAACCTAACTTTGTCAAACCTAACTTTGTCAAACCTAACTTTGTCAAACCTAACATTGTTAAACCTAACTTTGACAAACCTAACTTTGCAAAACTAATTTTTTTTAAAAATAATCACTTTTAAGAAAGAAGGGTTTGGCAAAGTAAGGTTTGACAATGTGAGGTTTGACAAAGTTAGGTTTGACAAAGTTAGATTTGACAAAGTTAGGTTTGGCACAGTTAGGTTTAACAATGTTAGGTTTGTCAAAGTTAGGTTTGACAAAGTTAGGTTTGACAAAGTTAGGTTTGACAAAGTTAGGTTTGGCAAAGTGAGGTTTGATAAGTTAGGTCTGGCAAAGTTAGGTTAGACAAAGTTAGGTTTGACAAAGTTAGGTTTGACAAAGTTAGGTTTGACAAAGTTAGGTTTGACAAAGTTAGGTTTAACAATGTTAGGTTTGACAAACTTGGGTTTGACAAAGTTAGGTTTAACAATGTTAGGTTTGACAAAGTAAGGTTTGGCAAAGTTAGGTTTGACAAAGTTAGGTTTGACAAAGTTAGATTTGACAAAGTTAGGTTTGACAAAGTTAGGTTTGGCACAGTTAGGTTTAACAATGTTAGGTTAGGTTAGGTTAGGTTAGGTTAGGTTAGGTTAGGTTAGGTTAGGTTAGGTTAGGTTTTTTTTTTTTTTTTTTTTTTTTTTTTTTTTTATATACGTGTGATCCCCTGACATGGTCAGGGACTTTTTCATTCTTATAATAATATTTTCTTTCCTTATTGTTTTAATTACCTATTTGTTTCTTTTAGCAGCAGCGCTGCAAACGCCCACTGCGAATTCCAAAAATTGCTTGCTTGTCTTTTTGTTTGCTATGAGGCAGTGAGCGTTTGCAGCGCTCACCTCTACCTCAAGCGACTGTTGCAGGTTCATTCTATTTGAGCCATGGGCTGGGCAATCAAAGATCAGGTGCACCACAGTTTCGTGCACGTCGGGGTCGCAGATGCATGACGGGCTCTCCTTGCACTTGAACCGGTGCAGATACTGGGAGAACCCGCCATGTCCAGTCAGCATCTGCGTTATCACTCCTTGGGGTTGAATTTTACGGACGAGCCTGAAGGCGTCCACCGCGTTTGGGAGGAACAGCTTCGTGACGGAGGCAGTCTCGCCGTCCAGGTACCTCCGGTTCCACTCGCCAAGAGATTCGCCGCGAAGCTGACTCCTGACGAAAGAAACCGGGCACCGGTCGTAGTCCGGCTTTCTCCGTCCCGAAACCGCTGCCTCCTTTGCGAGGATGTCGGCGCGCTCATTCCCCTCGAAACCGGCGTGGGCCTTGATCCAGAACAAGGAGACATCTTTGCCCCGGGCCAAGGCCTCGCAGAGGTTTTTGCGCGCCTGGAACGCTAGCGGATTCAAGGAGCCATGGTTTGTGACCGCCTGCAATGCTGCCATCGAGTCACTGTACACACCATAGCTCCTCTCTCCGCACCTCAGGATCTCGTCCGTGGCTCGGCAGAGTGCCAGCAGTTCGGCCTGGTAGACTGTGCAGTACGCAGGCAAAGATAGTTTACGGGCTTTCAGTTCGGAGTGGCTGTCCCACACGGAAAGCGCAGCTCCGACCTTACCCCCTATCTTGCTACCGTCTGTAAAAATACGGCGCGTCTGCACGTTGTGTTGTTCTACCAGGCTTTGGTTGTCCAGGCTTTTAAAACTAAGCTCTGGACGCCGAGCCGGGTGTGGCATTTCCGCATAATCCACCACACGCTCCACTTCCCGGTCTCCTAGTACTAGCCGGGACGACCCTTTGCGCGCTTCATACAGGGCTGCTGCTTCCTGTATGCGCAGGTCGAGAGGAAGTATCCCGGCCAGTATTAGAGCCGAGTTTAGGGAGACCGTGCGGTATGATTTGCAGATTTTTTGAGCCACACCCCTCTGTACCGTCCCAAGGAGTTTTTTGACCCCGACTTTGTTGGCTGCGGGAGCCCACGCTGCCGCCGCGTACAAGACTATTGGCTCCACTGCCGCTGTGTAAATCGTGCGTATGACTTCCGGGTGCAGGCCCCAGCTGATCTTTGCGGTTCTGGTAAGCTGGTTGCAGATATTTAGGGCCTTCCTACAGACGTTGGCGACGTGACTGTTGAAAGTCAACTTGTCGTCAATGGTCAGCCCTAAAATCTTGACCTCTTTGGACATGCCAATGTCGACCCCGCCCATGCTCAGGCGGGGGGTGTCATATTTGAGCTTGTTTGTGATGAGCATTGCGCTCGTTTTGTGTGCTGCAAACTTGAGCTTATTTTTGACACCCCACCTCCAGACATGCTCGAGGGCGACATTGGCCTGTCGCTGCACCTCGGAACCAGTACACCCAGCGAACAGCAGAACAACGTCGTCCGCGAATGCTTGACAGCGGACTCCTTCTGCAGCCAACTCCTTGAGGAGGGGATCTAACAACACGTTCCAGAGGATCGGTCCTCCAATCGATCCCTGGACGCATCCCTTTTGGGTTTCCCTCTCATGTTCTACCCCTGCATACCTCAGCTTCACACATCTGCCGTCAAGGTAGCTGTCCAGTAGCCTCCTGAGATTGACCGGACACTGTTCCTCAGCCAGTCTGACCCTAATGGCCGGCCACCAAGCACTGTCGAAGGCCCCCTCTATATCTAGTGACACTAGCGTTATCAGTTTTTTGTCTTTAACCTCCGCTTTTATTTGGTTCACCAGAGTATAGAGGGCGTCCTCCGTGCTTCGCTGTGGCATAAAGCCATACTGGCGAGTACTCAGTCTCGGTGTCAGGTGCCACTGGAGCCTTGCTACAACCATTTTCTCCAGGATCTTACCGAGGACAGGTAGCAGACCGATTGGTCTGTACGACTTTGCCCTACGGTAGTCGTCCTTGCCCGGCTTCCTCAGGACCACGACTGTGGCCTCTTTCCAGGGCTTGGGGAAGTGCCCTAGACTGAGGCATTTGTTGGCCAAGGCAAGGAAGGACTCTGAGTCCTGGAGAATGGCGTGACTGCAGATGTCTGCCGTGAAGCCGTCGGCGCCCGGCGCCTTTTTCGGATTAAAGGCTCGGACCACAGACCTGAGCTCGTGCGCTGTGAACGGCGGGTCATGTACCTCACCATGCACCCAATCGTTCACCCGCTTAGCGAGACTCCTGGTGGCCTTGTGGTCCTCGCCGTCCTCCGACTCGCGGTCCTCCGGGTAGAAGGATTCCGCGAGAAAGGCCGCCGAGCGTGCGGGGTCGAGGGTTTCGCCATTTTTAGTGAGGGTGACGTCTTCGGGTCGTGTGGAGGTCCTTCCGATCACTCTGTAGATCCCCTCCCACATCCCTTCCCTGTCTTGTTTTGTGCAGAACTGTTTCCAGCTCTGCACTTGAGCTATTTTGGCCTTCGTTTCATACTCTTTTTTGATTTGCAGGTACTCAGCGACGACACCATCTCTCCGGACCGGAGCGGCGCAGCGGATCCTTCTCCTCCTGGTAGCCACCTTCTTCTTCAGGGCGGTGAGCTCATCGGACCACCACGGCAAGGTAAGTTTTGGACGATTTTTCTTTACAGGAATGCTAGCATCACAGGATTGTTTTATTGATTTTAAATATATTTCAAGGGTATGTTCCAAATCTTGTTTATTATTAATTTTATTTATTTCTATTTTATTTATTTTATTTTCTATTTTTAATTGTTCCAGTTTCTCATGAAACTGGACCCAATTAGCTTTATTCGTGTTATATAATCTGGTGGTGGTTTTGATGCGCATTCCTGTAGATTTCGTCAATCTAACTTTAAATACGATGCCGTTGTGGTCAGAGCTCGTCATGTCAACGTCGACCCTCCATCCTTCCACCAGGCAAAGAAGGTCCGCCGAGCACACCGTGAGGTCAACGTGGCTGCTGTAGGATTTTCCGCCTCTGATGGTGTCAAACGTTGGAGTGGTGCCGCTGTTGAGCACCTGCAAATCCTTTTCGTCGAGGAAACCGCATAGTTCCTCGCCCCTGACGTCCTCAAATCTGCTTCCCCACCATGGGCTTTTGGCGTTGAAATCACCCCCGATAATGAGGCTGCGAGCTCCAAGCTTCCGCTGAATCGTTCCGAGGTGCTCGAGGTAGGGCTGCATCGGCTTGTCTGGCTCGAAGTAGATGGAGACCACCGTGAGTTCCCAGGCGATGGTGCGGATCCTCACCACGACGATGTTGTGTGTGGTGAGTTCTGGGAACTGTGTGACGTCCCATTCATGGTCGAAGACTGCTATGGCAGCCTTCACAGTCCCGTTTCCATCGTCCTCCGCCTGGAATATCCGTGACCCACGGTAGTCCTTCATCCTTCTTATGCCGCCGACATATGGCTCTTGTATTAAGGCCAGTGCAACCCTCCTCTCTGCAGCTCCCCGAAACAACTCAACGGTCGCCAGTTCCTTTCGCTGAAGGTTGGCCTGCATTACCGGGTAAGCCAAACTTTCCCTGGTGGGGGTGTTCGTGCCGACGTTCGCCATGGAGCCCTCAGCAATACGCTATCTTTGCTCTAGCCAACGAGTCCCACCTGCGTCGGACGGGGCAGTCTGAGCTGAACGCATTGTGCCCCGTCATGTCCAGCTTTGCTGAAACGCAGTTGCAGCAAGTGGGAGCCGCGTTGGCGAGCTTCTCCGCGCAAGTTTTGCGTTGATGAGGGCCCCCGCAGTACCCACATTTTTCTGTGGTCTCGGTGCAGAGGCGTCTACTGTGGCCGTAACCCAAGCACATTGAGCATTGGACCAGTGGTGACTGGTCCTCCACCCTAATGTGCTGTAGGTCTAGGTACACCTCAGACGCCCCCAGCAGCCGATTCCACAATGTGGGGGACACCCGAGCGACGACATGGCAGATGAGGTCGTTTCGGGCTCTCTGCCTAAATTTAATTTCAATCCTGTCGTCATCAGCTGGCAGGTCTTGGAACAGCTTCTTATTTTGGGACCTCAGGAACTGAAGTACGTCCTCGTTGGAATGTGAGCTGAGGACGTCCCTGAAGATGACGAGGGGGTCCAGGTTTTTGACGACCTGGACTTCAAGCTGCTGGTCGGCCTCCTCGATCTTGTTCCGAAGCGTGTCCCTGATATCCTCGTTTCTGCAGCTGATGACGACTTTTCGGTCTTTGCCTTTTCGGACCCGTTCCACCTGCACGTCCCCCGCCTTTGCATTTACTGCTTTTCGCACTCTCAGCAGCACGTCCTCTCCCGTCTCCATTTCATTTCTGGAAGCGACCACCACCGAGTGCAGAGCTGCCGGGAAGGTGCGCTTTCGCCCTTTTGCACTTGCCGCTACACTCGCGTAAGTGATCGCCTCCAGTGTTTCTTTTTTAGCTTGGAGGGCCGTATGCAGCTCTTTGGCTCTCTCGTTGCTCTCTCTCATAAGCCTGGAATGCTCGGCTAGTGAGGAGAGCAACTGAGTGACCTCCACTCTCCCTGAATCCGGTCCGCTTCCTTCTTTCTCTAGAACTCCCTCGACTCCCTCCCCGCCCACGCATGTAAGTGTTTGCAGGGGGGGAGCCGTGGGCCTTTGGGATTCATCCTCCTTTACTAGCTGGTAGAGCCTGTCGATGGCCTGAGTGACGTCAGCCTTTATGTCTGTTTTAAGATTCCTGGACAGATTAAGTGCCGTCTTAGCCTTCGTCACGCAGGCCCTCGCCTCTTGGACCCTACCAGTTCGCGCAGAAAGCGGCATAGTTGTGACGGCCGTTGGTACATTATTTAGGGGTGGCGACCGGTCCACTGCAACGGACACTGCTTCAACGGTACAATGAGAAGCGGCCGGGGCCTCCCCGGGAAAGAGGACTCTGCCCGCCTCCCATTCCCCTATGCTCCTTCTGACGTTTGTTTTGCTTTTTGTTACAGTGGCCCGGTTGGCCCTCGGGGGAGTGGCCGACTGCTGCGACGTGGAAGACTTGGCGGGGGTGCGGAACATCGCTGAAGGTAAGTATAGAACTGAATAATTTAAACCTAACCCAACCAAAATAGTTGTTTTCGTAAATCTGTATAAGTTGTAAATGCAATAATAATTTAAAAGTAAAATTGTAAAAGTTGTAAAACAATAATAAATAATAGAATAAAATTGATAAGATTAAATAATTTGAGATAAAATATATGAGTTCAAAATATTTGTGCTACTTTCAATAAAGATGTAGCGCTGTTTATTGATCGGTGGTGTGCGCCGACCCTTTGTGACGTCGGAGGGGCCCAGGGAGCACCTTGCTAAGGCCAACTTAGCAGGGCTACACTTCTTGCAAAAGCAAGAAGTGTCCAAAATTGACCTGTTATGGCAAAATTTTTGGTACCTTTAGCAAAGGTACGAGGTCCAGGAGTGGGCGGCGTGACCGACTGTCGCGTCTCCCTGTCAGTAATAAGGTGCTACTCAAGACCTATCCGACGCCACAAACCGCAACCCTCTAGCACTACCGATTCCGGAGATATGGCCTCCCAAAGAAATTGGGGTACAAAAAAGTGTATGGAAAAAGTCTCCGGAATCGATATGCCTAATGAAATAAGGGTGGGTGGGCGGGCCAGAAATTCGTTATTTCCTCGGCTCCTGGTAGTCGGAGCGCCACGGGAGTGGTACCGTTGGATTCGGCTGGACGTTTGCAAGCGAATGGCGTGAAAATTTTTGGGGGTCCGGGAACAAATTTCCCTGAAAAACCGTGAAAAACTGATTTTTTAATGATATTTTTAAAGTATAAAAATTTTGAAGAACTATATAGACACGCAATACGTGTGCTATATATTTAGGAAGGTCTGTAAGAGACCTACAAACTAATATAACCAGATAAAATTTTTACTGAACCGTTTTTGAAAAAATGAAATTGAAAAATGTTAATAATTTTGAAGGTTTTTTGCCAAAAAAGCTATTTGTTTTTTAAAATAGAATATCAAAATTATGCTCAAACGAAAGCCAACGTCTTAAGCTGTAGGTCAACAAAGAAATCACGAAAATCCACTGATAAACAGCGAAGATATCACGTGTCAAAGAAAAAATGTATCGCTATATAGCAATAAAAACAACGATTTTCGTATAAATACGAAAAATATCAAATATTTTCGCGTGTAAAGGCGCGAAGGTCAATAAATAGATCAAATTAGACACGTTTACAAAAAAGTTCGAACAAAATCGCACAAAAATTAAATTTTTTGTATACAAGTGAATTATTTGTGCGGCCGACTTAGGTGGATTTCAAGTACTTATGTATGGCTCCACGAGATGTTATTTTGGTCGGGAACACACAAATTCGTTATTTCCTCGGCTCCTGGTAGTCGGAGCGCCACGGGAGTGGTACCGTTGGATTCGGCTGGACGTTTGCAAGCGAATGGCGTGAAAATTTTTGGGGGTCCGGGAACAAATTTCCCTGAAAAACCGTGAAAAACTGATTTTTTAATGATATTTTTAAAGTATAAAAATTTTGAAGAACTATATAGACACGCAATACGTGTGCTATATATTTAGGAAGGTCTGTAAGAGACCTACAAACTAATATAACCAGATAAAATTTTTACTGAACCGTTTTTGAAAAAATGAAATTGAAAAATGTTAATAATTTTGAAGGTTTTTTGCCAAAAAAGCTATTTGTTTTTTAAAATAGAATATCAAAATTATGCTCAAACGAAAGCCAACGTCTTAAGCTGTAGGTCAACAAAGAAATCACGAAAATCCACTGATAAACAGCGAAGATATCACGTGTCAAAGAAAAAATGTATCGCTATATAGCAATAAAAACAACGATTTTCGTATAAATACGAAAAATATCAAATATTTTCGCGTGTAAAGGCGCGAAGGTCAATAAATAGATCAAATTAGACACGTTTACAAAAAAGTTCGAACAAAATCGCACAAAAATTAAATTTTTTGTATACAAGTGAATTATTTGTGCGGCCGACTTAGGTGGATTTCAAGTACTTATGTATGGCTCCACGAGATGTTATTTTGGTCGGGAACACACAAATTCGTTATTTCCTCGGCTCCTGGTAGTCGGAGCGCCACGGGAGTGGTACCGTTGGATTCGGCTGGACGTTTGCAAGCGAATGGCGTGAAAATTTTTGGGGGTCCGGGAACAAATTTCCCTGAAAAACCGTGAAAAACTGATTTTTTAATGATATTTTTAAAGTATAAAAATTTTGAAGAACTATATAGACACGCAATACGTGTGCTATATATTTAGGAAGGTCTGTAAGAGACCTACAAACTAATATAACCAGATAAAATTTTTACTGAACCGTTTTTGAAAAAATGAAATTGAAAAATGTTAATAATTTTGAAGGTTTTTTGCCAAAAAAGCTATTTGTTTTTTAAAATAGAATATCAAAATTATGCTCAAACGAAAGCCAACGTCTTAAGCTGTAGGTCAACAAAGAAATCACGAAAATCCACTGATAAACAGCGAAGATATCACGTGTCAAAGAAAAAATGTATCGCTATATAGCAATAAAAACAACGATTTTCGTATAAATACGAAAAATATCAAATATTTTCGCGTGTAAAGGCGCGAAGGTCAATAAATAGATCAAATTAGACACGTTTACAAAAAAGTTCGAACAAAATCGCACAAAAATTAAATTTTTTGTATACAAGTGAATTATTTGTGCGGCCGACTTAGGTGGATTTCAAGTACTTATGTATGGCTCCACGAGATGTTATTTTGGTCGGGAACACACAAATTCGTTATTTCCTCGGCTCCTGGTAGTCGGAGCGCCACGGGAGTGGTACCGTTGGATTCGGCTGGACGTTTGCAAGCGAATGGCGTGAAAATTTTTGGGGGTCCGGGAACAAATTTCCCTGAAAAACCGTGAAAAACTGATTTTTTAATGATATTTTTAAAGTATAAAAATTTTGAAGAACTATATAGACACGCAATACGTGTGCTATATATTTAGGAAGGTCTGTAAGAGACCTACAAACTAATATAACCAGATAAAATTTTTACTGAACCGTTTTTGAAAAAATGAAATTGAAAAATGTTAATAATTTTGAAGGTTTTTTGCCAAAAAAGCTATTTGTTTTTTAAAATAGAATATCAAAATTATGCTCAAACGAAAGCCAACGTCTTAAGCTGTAGGTCAACAAAGAAATCACGAAAATCCACTGATAAACAGCGAAGATATCACGTGTCAAAGAAAAAATGTATCGCTATATAGCAATAAAAACAACGATTTTCGTATAAATACGAAAAATATCAAATATTTTCGCGTGTAAAGGCGCGAAGGTCAATAAATAGATCAAATTAGACACGTTTACAAAAAAGTTCGAACAAAATCGCACAAAAATTAAATTTTTTGTATACAAGTGAATTATTTGTGCGGCCGACTTAGGTGGATTTCAAGTACTTATGTATGGCTCCACGAGATGTTATTTTGGTCGGGAACACACAAATTCGTTATTTCCTCGGCTCCTGGTAGTCGGAGCGCCACGGGAGTGGTACCGTTGGATTCGGCTGGACGTTTGCAAGCGAATGGCGTGAAAATTTTTGGGGGTCCGGGAACAAATTTCCCTGAAAAACCGTGAAAAACTGATTTTTTAATGATATTTTTAAAGTATAAAAATTTTGAAGAACTATATAGACACGCAATACGTGTGCTATATATTTAGGAAGGTCTGTAAGAGACCTACAAACTAATATAACCAGATAAAATTTTTACTGAACCGTTTTTGAAAAAATGAAATTGAAAAATGTTAATAATTTTGAAGGTTTTTTGCCAAAAAAGCTATTTGTTTTTTAAAATAGAATATCAAAATTATGCTCAAACGAAAGCCAACGTCTTAAGCTGTAGGTCAACAAAGAAATCACGAAAATCCACTGATAAACAGCGAAGATATCACGTGTCAAAGAAAAAATGTATCGCTATATAGCAATAAAAACAACGATTTTCGTATAAATACGAAAAATATCAAATATTTTCGCGTGTAAAGGCGCGAAGGTCAATAAATAGATCAAATTAGACACGTTTACAAAAAAGTTCGAACAAAATCGCACAAAAATTAAATTTTTTGTATACAAGTGAATTATTTGTGCGGCCGACTTAGGTGGATTTCAAGTACTTATGTATGGCTCCACGAGATGTTATTTTGGTCGGGAACACACAAATTCGTTATTTCCTCGGCTCCTGGTAGTCGGAGCGCCACGGGAGTGGTACCGTTGGATTCGGCTGGACGTTTGCAAGCGAATGGCGTGAAAATTTTTGGGGGTCCGGGAACAAATTTCCCTGAAAAACCGTGAAAAACTGATTTTTTAATGATATTTTTAAAGTATAAAAATTTTGAAGAACTATATAGACACGCAATACGTGTGCTATATATTTAGGAAGGTCTGTAAGAGACCTACAAACTAATATAACCAGATAAAATTTTTACTGAACCGTTTTTGAAAAAATGAAATTGAAAAATGTTAATAATTTTGAAGGTTTTTTGCCAAAAAAGCTATTTGTTTTTTAAAATAGAATATCAAAATTATGCTCAAACGAAAGCCAACGTCTTAAGCTGTAGGTCAACAAAGAAATCACGAAAATCCACTGATAAACAGCGAAGATATCACGTGTCAAAGAAAAAATGTATCGCTATATAGCAATAAAAACAACGATTTTCGTATAAATACGAAAAATATCAAATATTTTCGCGTGTAAAGGCGCGAAGGTCAATAAATAGATCAAATTAGACACGTTTACAAAAAAGTTCGAACAAAATCGCACAAAAATTAAATTTTTTGTATACAAGTGAATTATTTGTGCGGCCGACTTAGGTGGATTTCAAGTACTTATGTATGGCTCCACGAGATGTTATTTTGGTCGGGAACACACAAATTCGTTATTTCCTCGGCTCCTGGTAGTCGGAGCGCCACGGGAGTGGTACCGTTGGATTCGGCTGGACGTTTGCAAGCGAATGGCGTGAAAATTTTTGGGGGTCCGGGAACAAATTTCCCTGAAAAACCGTGAAAAACTGATTTTTTAATGATATTTTTAAAGTATAAAAATTTTGAAGAACTATATAGACACGCAATACGTGTGCTATATATTTAGGAAGGTCTGTAAGAGACCTACAAACTAATATAACCAGATAAAATTTTTACTGAACCGTTTTTGAAAAAATGAAATTGAAAAATGTTAATAATTTTGAAGGTTTTTTGCCAAAAAAGCTATTTGTTTTTTAAAATAGAATATCAAAATTATGCTCAAACGAAAGCCAACGTCTTAAGCTGTAGGTCAACAAAGAAATCACGAAAATCCACTGATAAACAGCGAAGATATCACGTGTCAAAGAAAAAATGTATCGCTATATAGCAATAAAAACAACGATTTTCGTATAAATACGAAAAATATCAAATATTTTCGCGTGTAAAGGCGCGAAGGTCAATAAATAGATCAAATTAGACACGTTTACAAAAAAGTTCGAACAAAATCGCACAAAAATTAAATTTTTTGTATACAAGTGAATTATTTGTGCGGCCGACTTAGGTGGATTTCAAGTACTTATGTATGGCTCCACGAGATGTTATTTTGGTCGGGAACACACAAATTCGTTATTTCCTCGGCTCCTGGTAGTCGGAGCGCCACGGGAGTGGTACCGTTGGATTCGGCTGGACGTTTGCAAGCGAATGGCGTGAAAATTTTTGGGGGTCCGGGAACAAATTTCCCTGAAAAACCGTGAAAAACTGATTTTTTAATGATATTTTTAAAGTATAAAAATTTTGAAGAACTATATAGACACGCAATACGTGTGCTATATATTTAGGAAGGTCTGTAAGAGACCTACAAACTAATATAACCAGATAAAATTTTTACTGAACCGTTTTTGAAAAAATGAAATTGAAAAATGTTAATAATTTTGAAGGTTTTTTGCCAAAAAAGCTATTTGTTTTTTAAAATAGAATATCAAAATTATGCTCAAACGAAAGCCAACGTCTTAAGCTGTAGGTCAACAAAGAAATCACGAAAATCCACTGATAAACAGCGAAGATATCACGTGTCAAAGAAAAAATGTATCGCTATATAGCAATAAAAACAACGATTTTCGTATAAATACGAAAAATATCAAATATTTTCGCGTGTAAAGGCGCGAAGGTCAATAAATAGATCAAATTAGACACGTTTACAAAAAAGTTCGAACAAAATCGCACAAAAATTAAATTTTTTGTATACAAGTGAATTATTTGTGCGGCCGACTTAGGTGGATTTCAAGTACTTATGTATGGCTCCACGAGATGTTATTTTGGTCGGGAACACACAAATTCGTTATTTCCTCGGCTCCTGGTAGTCGGAGCGCCACGGGAGTGGTACCGTTGGATTCGGCTGGACGTTTGCAAGCGAATGGCGTGAAAATTTTTGGGGGTCCGGGAACAAATTTCCCTGAAAAACCGTGAAAAACTGATTTTTTAATGATATTTTTAAAGTATAAAAATTTTGAAGAACTATATAGACACGCAATACGTGTGCTATATATTTAGGAAGGTCTGTAAGAGACCTACAAACTAATATAACCAGATAAAATTTTTACTGAACCGTTTTTGAAAAAATGAAATTGAAAAATGTTAATAATTTTGAAGGTTTTTTGCCAAAAAAGCTATTTGTTTTTTAAAATAGAATATCAAAATTATGCTCAAACGAAAGCCAACGTCTTAAGCTGTAGGTCAACAAAGAAATCACGAAAATCCACTGATAAACAGCGAAGATATCACGTGTCAAAGAAAAAATGTATCGCTATATAGCAATAAAAACAACGATTTTCGTATAAATACGAAAAATATCAAATATTTTCGCGTGTAAAGGCGCGAAGGTCAATAAATAGATCAAATTAGACACGTTTACAAAAAAGTTCGAACAAAATCGCACAAAAATTAAATTTTTTGTATACAAGTGAATTATTTGTGCGGCCGACTTAGGTGGATTTCAAGTACTTATGTATGGCTCCACGAGATGTTATTTTGGTCGGGAACACACAAATTCGTTATTTCCTCGGCTCCTGGTAGTCGGAGCGCCACGGGAGTGGTACCGTTGGATTCGGCTGGACGTTTGCAAGCGAATGGCGTGAAAATTTTTGGGGGTCCGGGAACAAATTTCCCTGAAAAACCGTGAAAAACTGATTTTTTAATGATATTTTTAAAGTATAAAAATTTTGAAGAACTATATAGACACGCAATACGTGTGCTATATATTTAGGAAGGTCTGTAAGAGACCTACAAACTAATATAACCAGATAAAATTTTTACTGAACCGTTTTTGAAAAAATGAAATTGAAAAATGTTAATAATTTTGAAGGTTTTTTGCCAAAAAAGCTATTTGTTTTTTAAAATAGAATATCAAAATTATGCTCAAACGAAAGCCAACGTCTTAAGCTGTAGGTCAACAAAGAAATCACGAAAATCCACTGATAAACAGCGAAGATATCACGTGTCAAAGAAAAAATGTATCGCTATATAGCAATAAAAACAACGATTTTCGTATAAATACGAAAAATATCAAATATTTTCGCGTGTAAAGGCGCGAAGGTCAATAAATAGATCAAATTAGACACGTTTACAAAAAAGTTCGAACAAAATCGCACAAAAATTAAATTTTTTGTATACAAGTGAATTATTTGTGCGGCCGACTTAGGTGGATTTCAAGTACTTATGTATGGCTCCACGAGATGTTATTTTGGTCGGGAACACACAAATTCGTTATTTCCTCGGCTCCTGGTAGTCGGAGCGCCACGGGAGTGGTACCGTTGGATTCGGCTGGACGTTTGCAAGCGAATGGCGTGAAAATTTTTGGGGGTCCGGGAACAAATTTCCCTGAAAAACCGTGAAAAACTGATTTTTTAATGATATTTTTAAAGTATAAAAATTTTGAAGAACTATATAGACACGCAATACGTGTGCTATATATTTAGGAAGGTCTGTAAGAGACCTACAAACTAATATAACCAGATAAAATTTTTACTGAACCGTTTTTGAAAAAATGAAATTGAAAAATGTTAATAATTTTGAAGGTTTTTTGCCAAAAAAGCTATTTGTTTTTTAAAATAGAATATCAAAATTATGCTCAAACGAAAGCCAACGTCTTAAGCTGTAGGTCAACAAAGAAATCACGAAAATCCACTGATAAACAGCGAAGATATCACGTGTCAAAGAAAAAATGTATCGCTATATAGCAATAAAAACAACGATTTTCGTATAAATACGAAAAATATCAAATATTTTCGCGTGTAAAGGCGCGAAGGTCAATAAATAGATCAAATTAGACACGTTTACAAAAAAGTTCGAACAAAATCGCACAAAAATTAAATTTTTTGTATACAAGTGAATTATTTGTGCGGCCGACTTAGGTGGATTTCAAGTACTTATGTATGGCTCCACGAGATGTTATTTTGGTCGGGAACACACAAATTCGTTATTTCCTCGGCTCCTGGTAGTCGGAGCGCCACGGGAGTGGTACCGTTGGATTCGGCTGGACGTTTGCAAGCGAATGGCGTGAAAATTTTTGGGGGTCCGGGAACAAATTTCCCTGAAAAACCGTGAAAAACTGATTTTTTAATGATATTTTTAAAGTATAAAAATTTTGAAGAACTATATAGACACGCAATACGTGTGCTATATATTTAGGAAGGTCTGTAAGAGACCTACAAACTAATATAACCAGATAAAATTTTTACTGAACCGTTTTTGAAAAAATGAAATTGAAAAATGTTAATAATTTTGAAGGTTTTTTGCCAAAAAAGCTATTTGTTTTTTAAAATAGAATATCAAAATTATGCTCAAACGAAAGCCAACGTCTTAAGCTGTAGGTCAACAAAGAAATCACGAAAATCCACTGATAAATAGCGAAGATATCACGTGTCAAAGAAAAAATGTATCGCTATATAGCAATAAAAACAACGATTTTCGTATAAATACGAAAAATATCAAATATTTTCGCGTGTAAAGGCGCGAAGGTCAATAAATAGATCAAATTAGACACGTTTACAAAAAAGTTCGAACAAAATCGCACAAAAATTAAATTTTTTGTATACAAGTGAATTATTTGTGCGGCCGACTTAGGTGGATTTCAAGTACTTATGTATGGCTCCACGAGATGTTATTTTGGTCGGGAACACACAAATTCGTTATTTCCTCGGCTCCTGGTAGTCGGAGCGCCACGGGAGTGGTACCGTTGGATTCGGCTGGACGTTTGCAAGCGAATGGCGTGAAAATTTTTGGGGGTCCGGGAACAAATTTCCCTGAAAAACCGTGAAAAACTGATTTTTTAATGATATTTTTAAAGTATAAAAATTTTGAAGAACTATATAGACACGCAATACGTGTGCTATATATTTAGGAAGGTCTGTAAGAGACCTACAAACTAATATAACCAGATAAAATTTTTACTGAACCGTTTTTGAAAAAATGAAATTGAAAAATGTTAATAATTTTGAAGGTTTTTTGCCAAAAAAGCTATTTGTTTTTTAAAATAGAATATCAAAATTATGCTCAAACGAAAGCCAACGTCTTAAGCTGTAGGTCAACAAAGAAATCACGAAAATCCACTGATAAACAGCGAAGATATCACGTGTCAAAGAAAAAATGTATCGCTATATAGCAATAAAAACAACGATTTTCGTATAAATACGAAAAATATCAAATATTTTCGCGTGTAAAGGCGCGAAGGTCAATAAATAGATCAAATTAGACACGTTTACAAAAAAGTTCGAACAAAATCGCACAAAAATTAAATTTTTTGTATACAAGTGAATTATTTGTGCGGCCGACTTAGGTGGATTTCAAGTACTTATGTATGGCTCCACGAGATGTTATTTTGGTCGGGAACACACAAATTCGTTATTTCCTCGGCTCCTGGTAGTCGGAGCGCCACGGGAGTGGTACCGTTGGATTCGGCTGGACGTTTGCAAGCGAATGGCGTGAAAATTTTTGGGGGTCCGGGAACAAATTTCCCTGAAAAACCGTGAAAAACTGATTTTTTAATGATATTTTTAAAGTATAAAAATTTTGAAGAACTATATAGACACGCAATACGTGTGCTATATATTTAGGAAGGTCTGTAAGAGACCTACAAACTAATATAACCAGATAAAATTTTTACTGAACCGTTTTTGAAAAAATGAAATTGAAAAATGTTAATAATTTTGAAGGTTTTTTGCCAAAAAAGCTATTTGTTTTTTAAAATAGAATATCAAAATTATGCTCAAACGAAAGCCAACGTCTTAAGCTGTAGGTCAACAAAGAAATCACGAAAATCCACTGATAAACAGCGAAGATATCACGTGTCAAAGAAAAAATGTATCGCTATATAGCAATAAAAACAACGATTTTCGTATAAATACGAAAAATATCAAATATTTTCGCGTGTAAAGGCGCGAAGGTCAATAAATAGATCAAATTAGACACGTTTACAAAAAAGTTCGAACAAAATCGCACAAAAATTAAATTTTTTGTATACAAGTGAATTATTTGTGCGGCCGACTTAGGTGGATTTCAAGTACTTATGTATGGCTCCACGAGATGTTATTTTGGTCGGGAACACACAAATTCGTTATTTCCTCGGCTCCTGGTAGTCGGAGCGCCACGGGAGTGGTACCGTTGGATTCGGCTGGACGTTTGCAAGCGAATGGCGTGAAAATTTTTGGGGGTCCGGGAACAAATTTCCCTGAAAAACCGTGAAAAACTGATTTTTTAATGATATTTTTAAAGTATAAAAATTTTGAAGAACTATATAGACACGCAATACGTGTGCTATATATTTAGGAAGGTCTGTAAGAGACCTACAAACTAATATAACCAGATAAAATTTTTACTGAACCGTTTTTGAAAAAATGAAATTGAAAAATGTTAATAATTTTGAAGGTTTTTTGCCAAAAAAGCTATTTGTTTTTTAAAATAGAATATCAAAATTATGCTCAAACGAAAGCCAACGTCTTAAGCTGTAGGTCAACAAAGAAATCACGAAAATCCACTGATAAACAGCGAAGATATCACGTGTCAAAGAAAAAATGTATCGCTATATAGCAATAAAAACAACGATTTTCGTATAAATACGAAAAATATCAAATATTTTCGCGTGTAAAGGCGCGAAGGTCAATAAATAGATCAAATTAGACACGTTTACAAAAAAGTTCGAACAAAATCGCACAAAAATTAAATTTTTTGTATACAAGTGAATTATTTGTGCGGCCGACTTAGGTGGATTTCAAGTACTTATGTATGGCTCCACGAGATGTTATTTTGGTCGGGAACACACAAATTCGTTATTTCCTCGGCTCCTGGTAGTCGGAGCGCCACGGGAGTGGTACCGTTGGATTCGGCTGGACGTTTGCAAGCGAATGGCGTGAAAATTTTTGGGGGTCCGGGAACAAATTTCCCTGAAAAACCGTGAAAAACTGATTTTTTAATGATATTTTTAAAGTATAAAAATTTTGAAGAACTATATAGACACGCAATACGTGTGCTATATATTTAGGAAGGTCTGTAAGAGACCTACAAACTAATATAACCAGATAAAATTTTTACTGAACCGTTTTTGAAAAAATGAAATTGAAAAATGTTAATAATTTTGAAGGTTTTTTGCCAAAAAAGCTATTTGTTTTTTAAAATAGAATATCAAAATTATGCTCAAACGAAAGCCAACGTCTTAAGCTGTAGGTCAACAAAGAAATCACGAAAATCCACTGATAAACAGCGAAGATATCACGTGTCAAAGAAAAAATGTATCGCTATATAGCAATAAAAACAACGATTTTCGTATAAATACGAAAAATATCAAATATTTTCGCGTGTAAAGGCGCGAAGGTCAATAAATAGATCAAATTAGACACGTTTACAAAAAAGTTCGAACAAAATCGCACAAAAATTAAATTTTTTGTATACAAGTGAATTATTTGTGCGGCCGACTTAGGTGGATTTCAAGTACTTATGTATGGCTCCACGAGATGTTATTTTGGTCGGGAACACACAAATTCGTTATTTCCTCGGCTCCTGGTAGTCGGAGCGCCACGGGAGTGGTACCGTTGGATTCGGCTGGACGTTTGCAAGCGAATGGCGTGAAAATTTTTGGGGGTCCGGGAACAAATTTCCCTGAAAAACCGTGAAAAACTGATTTTTTAATGATATTTTTAAAGTATAAAAATTTTGAAGAACTATATAGACACGCAATACGTGTGCTATATATTTAGGAAGGTCTGTAAGAGACCTACAAACTAATATAACCAGATAAAATTTTTACTGAACCGTTTTTGAAAAAATGAAATTGAAAAATGTTAATAATTTTGAAGGTTTTTTGCCAAAAAAGCTATTTGTTTTTTAAAATAGAATATCAAAATTATGCTCAAACGAAAGCCAACGTCTTAAGCTGTAGGTCAACAAAGAAATCACGAAAATCCACTGATAAACAGCGAAGATATCACGTGTCAAAGAAAAAATGTATCGCTATATAGCAATAAAAACAACGATTTTCGTATAAATACGAAAAATATCAAATATTTTCGCGTGTAAAGGCGCGAAGGTCAATAAATAGATCAAATTAGACACGTTTACAAAAAAGTTCGAACAAAATCGCACAAAAATTAAATTTTTTGTATACAAGTGAATTATTTGTGCGGCCGACTTAGGTGGATTTCAAGTACTTATGTATGGCTCCACGAGATGTTATTTTGGTCGGGAACACACAAATTCGTTATTTCCTCGGCTCCTGGTAGTCGGAGCGCCACGGGAGTGGTACCGTTGGATTCGGCTGGACGTTTGCAAGCGAATGGCGTGAAAATTTTTGGGGGTCCGGGAACAAATTTCCCTGAAAAACCGTGAAAAACTGATTTTTTAATGATATTTTTAAAGTATAAAAATTTTGAAGAACTATATAGACACGCAATACGTGTGCTATATATTTAGGAAGGTCTGTAAGAGACCTACAAACTAATATAACCAGATAAAATTTTTACTGAACCGTTTTTGAAAAAATGAAATTGAAAAATGTTAATAATTTTGAAGGTTTTTTGCCAAAAAAGCTATTTGTTTTTTAAAATAGAATATCAAAATTATGCTCAAACGAAAGCCAACGTCTTAAGCTGTAGGTCAACAAAGAAATCACGAAAATCCACTGATAAACAGCGAAGATATCACGTGTCAAAGAAAAAATGTATCGCTATATAGCAATAAAAACAACGATTTTCGTATAAATACGAAAAATATCAAATATTTTCGCGTGTAAAGGCGCGAAGGTCAATAAATAGATCAAATTAGACACGTTTACAAAAAAGTTCGAACAAAATCGCACAAAAATTAAATTTTTTGTATACAAGTGAATTATTTGTGCGGCCGACTTAGGTGGATTTCAAGTACTTATGTATGGCTCCACGAGATGTTATTTTGGTCGGGAACACACAAATTCGTTATTTCCTCGGCTCCTGGTAGTCGGAGCGCCACGGGAGTGGTACCGTTGGATTCGGCTGGACGTTTGCAAGCGAATGGCGTGAAAATTTTTGGGGGTCCGGGAACAAATTTCCCTGAAAAACCGTGAAAAACTGATTTTTTAATGATATTTTTAAAGTATAAAAATTTTGAAGAACTATATAGACACGCAATACGTGTGCTATATATTTAGGAAGGTCTGTAAGAGACCTACAAACTAATATAACCAGATAAAATTTTTACTGAACCGTTTTTGAAAAAATGAAATTGAAAAATGTTAATAATTTTGAAGGTTTTTTGCCAAAAAAGCTATTTGTTTTTTAAAATAGAATATCAAAATTATGCTCAAACGAAAGCCAACGTCTTAAGCTGTAGGTCAACAAAGAAATCACGAAAATCCACTGATAAACAGCGAAGATATCACGTGTCAAAGAAAAAATGTATCGCTATATAGCAATAAAAACAACGATTTTCGTATAAATACGAAAAATATCAAATATTTTCGCGTGTAAAGGCGCGAAGGTCAATAAATAGATCAAATTAGACACGTTTACAAAAAAGTTCGAACAAAATCGCACAAAAATTAAATTTTTTGTATACAAGTGAATTATTTGTGCGGCCGACTTAGGTGGATTTCAAGTACTTATGTATGGCTCCACGAGATGTTATTTTGGTCGGGAACACACAAATTCGTTATTTCCTCGGCTCCTGGTAGTCGGAGCGCCACGGGAGTGGTACCGTTGGATTCGGCTGGACGTTTGCAAGCGAATGGCGTGAAAATTTTTGGGGGTCCGGGAACAAATTTCCCTGAAAAACCGTGAAAAACTGATTTTTTAATGATATTTTTAAAGTATAAAAATTTTGAAGAACTATATAGACACGCAATACGTGTGCTATATATTTAGGAAGGTCTGTAAGAGACCTACAAACTAATATAACCAGATAAAATTTTTACTGAACCGTTTTTGAAAAAATGAAATTGAAAAATGTTAATAATTTTGAAGGTTTTTTGCCAAAAAAGCTATTTGTTTTTTAAAATAGAATATCAAAATTATGCTCAAACGAAAGCCAACGTCTTAAGCTGTAGGTCAACAAAGAAATCACGAAAATCCACTGATAAACAGCGAAGATATCACGTGTCAAAGAAAAAATGTATCGCTATATAGCAATAAAAACAACGATTTTCGTATAAATACGAAAAATATCAAATATTTTCGCGTGTAAAGGCGCGAAGGTCAATAAATAGATCAAATTAGACACGTTTACAAAAAAGTTCGAACAAAATCGCACAAAAATTAAATTTTTTGTATACAAGTGAATTATTTGTGCGGCCGACTTAGGTGGATTTCAAGTACTTATGTATGGCTCCACGAGATGTTATTTTGGTCGGGAACACACAAATTCGTTATTTCCTCGGCTCCTGGTAGTCGGAGCGCCACGGGAGTGGTACCGTTGGATTCGGCTGGACGTTTGCAAGCGAATGGCGTGAAAATTTTTGGGGGTCCGGGAACAAATTTCCCTGAAAAACCGTGAAAAACTGATTTTTTAATGATATTTTTAAAGTATAAAAATTTTGAAGAACTATATAGACACGCAATACGTGTGCTATATATTTAGGAAGGTCTGTAAGAGACCTACAAACTAATATAACCAGATAAAATTTTTACTGAACCGTTTTTGAAAAAATGAAATTGAAAAATGTTAATAATTTTGAAGGTTTTTTGCCAAAAAAGCTATTTGTTTTTTAAAATAGAATATCAAAATTATGCTCAAACGAAAGCCAACGTCTTAAGCTGTAGGTCAACAAAGAAATCACGAAAATCCACTGATAAACAGCGAAGATATCACGTGTCAAAGAAAAAATGTATCGCTATATAGCAATAAAAACAACGATTTTCGTATAAATACGAAAAATATCAAATATTTTCGCGTGTAAAGGCGCGAAGGTCAATAAATAGATCAAATTAGACACGTTTACAAAAAAGTTCGAACAAAATCGCACAAAAATTAAATTTTTTGTATACAAGTGAATTATTTGTGCGGCCGACTTAGGTGGATTTCAAGTACTTATGTATGGCTCCACGAGATGTTATTTTGGTCGGGAACACACAAATTCGTTATTTCCTCGGCTCCTGGTAGTCGGAGCGCCACGGGAGTGGTACCGTTGGATTCGGCTGGACGTTTGCAAGCGAATGGCGTGAAAATTTTTGGGGGTCCGGGAACAAATTTCCCTGAAAAACCGTGAAAAACTGATTTTTTAATGATATTTTTAAAGTATAAAAATTTTGAAGAACTATATAGACACGCAATACGTGTGCTATATATTTAGGAAGGTCTGTAAGAGACCTACAAACTAATATAACCAGATAAAATTTTTACTGAACCGTTTTTGAAAAAATGAAATTGAAAAATGTTAATAATTTTGAAGGTTTTTTGCCAAAAAAGCTATTTGTTTTTTAAAATAGAATATCAAAATTATGCTCAAACGAAAGCCAACGTCTTAAGCTGTAGGTCAACAAAGAAATCACGAAAATCCACTGATAAACAGCGAAGATATCACGTGTCAAAGAAAAAATGTATCGCTATATAGCAATAAAAACAACGATTTTCGTATAAATACGAAAAATATCAAATATTTTCGCGTGTAAAGGCGCGAAGGTCAATAAATAGATCAAATTAGACACGTTTACAAAAAAGTTCGAACAAAATCGCACAAAAATTAAATTTTTTGTATACAAGTGAATTATTTGTGCGGCCGACTTAGGTGGATTTCAAGTACTTATGTATGGCTCCACGAGATGTTATTTTGGTCGGGAACACACAAATTCGTTATTTCCTCGGCTCCTGGTAGTCGGAGCGCCACGGGAGTGGTACCGTTGGATTCGGCTGGACGTTTGCAAGCGAATGGCGTGAAAATTTTTGGGGGTCCGGGAACAAATTTCCCTGAAAAACCGTGAAAAACTGATTTTTTAATGATATTTTTAAAGTATAAAAATTTTGAAGAACTATATAGACACGCAATACGTGTGCTATATATTTAGGAAGGTCTGTAAGAGACCTACAAACTAATATAACCAGATAAAATTTTTACTGAACCGTTTTTGAAAAAATGAAATTGAAAAATGTTAATAATTTTGAAGGTTTTTTGCCAAAAAAGCTATTTGTTTTTTAAAATAGAATATCAAAATTATGCTCAAACGAAAGCCAACGTCTTAAGCTGTAGGTCAACAAAGAAATCACGAAAATCCACTGATAAACAGCGAAGATATCACGTGTCAAAGAAAAAATGTATCGCTATATAGCAATAAAAACAACGATTTTCGTATAAATACGAAAAATATCAAATATTTTCGCGTGTAAAGGCGCGAAGGTCAATAAATAGATCAAATTAGACACGTTTACAAAAAAGTTCGAACAAAATCGCACAAAAATTAAATTTTTTGTATACAAGTGAATTATTTGTGCGGCCGACTTAGGTGGATTTCAAGTACTTATGTATGGCTCCACGAGATGTTATTTTGGTCGGGAACACACAAATTCGTTATTTCCTCGGCTCCTGGTAGTCGGAGCGCCACGGGAGTGGTACCGTTGGATTCGGCTGGACGTTTGCAAGCGAATGGCGTGAAAATTTTTGGGGGTCCGGGAACAAATTTCCCTGAAAAACCGTGAAAAACTGATTTTTTAATGATATTTTTAAAGTATAAAAATTTTGAAGAACTATATAGACACGCAATACGTGTGCTATATATTTAGGAAGGTCTGTAAGAGACCTACAAACTAATATAACCAGATAAAATTTTTACTGAACCGTTTTTGAAAAAATGAAATTGAAAAATGTTAATAATTTTGAAGGTTTTTTGCCAAAAAAGCTATTTGTTTTTTAAAATAGAATATCAAAATTATGCTCAAACGAAAGCCAACGTCTTAAGCTGTAGGTCAACAAAGAAATCACGAAAATCCACTGATAAACAGCGAAGATATCACGTGTCAAAGAAAAAATGTATCGCTATATAGCAATAAAAACAACGATTTTCGTATAAATACGAAAAATATCAAATATTTTCGCGTGTAAAGGCGCGAAGGTCAATAAATAGATCAAATTAGACACGTTTACAAAAAAGTTCGAACAAAATCGCACAAAAATTAAATTTTTTGTATACAAGTGAATTATTTGTGCGGCCGACTTAGGTGGATTTCAAGTACTTATGTATGGCTCCACGAGATGTTATTTTGGTCGGGAACACACAAATTCGTTATTTCCTCGGCTCCTGGTAGTCGGAGCGCCACGGGAGTGGTACCGTTGGATTCGGCTGGACGTTTGCAAGCGAATGGCGTGAAAATTTTTGGGGGTCCGGGAACAAATTTCCCTGAAAAACCGTGAAAAACTGATTTTTTAATGATATTTTTAAAGTATAAAAATTTTGAAGAACTATATAGACACGCAATACGTGTGCTATATATTTAGGAAGGTCTGTAAGAGACCTACAAACTAATATAACCAGATAAAATTTTTACTGAACCGTTTTTGAAAAAATGAAATTGAAAAATGTTAATAATTTTGAAGGTTTTTTGCCAAAAAAGCTATTTGTTTTTTAAAATAGAATATCAAAATTATGCTCAAACGAAAGCCAACGTCTTAAGCTGTAGGTCAACAAAGAAATCACGAAAATCCACTGATAAACAGCGAAGATATCACGTGTCAAAGAAAAAATGTATCGCTATATAGCAATAAAAACAACGATTTTCGTATAAATACGAAAAATATCAAATATTTTCGCGTGTAAAGGCGCGAAGGTCAATAAATAGATCAAATTAGACACGTTTACAAAAAAGTTCGAACAAAATCGCACAAAAATTAAATTTTTTGTATACAAGTGAATTATTTGTGCGGCCGACTTAGGTGGATTTCAAGTACTTATGTATGGCTCCACGAGATGTTATTTTGGTCGGGAACACACAAATTCGTTATTTCCTCGGCTCCTGGTAGTCGGAGCGCCACGGGAGTGGTACCGTTGGATTCGGCTGGACGTTTGCAAGCGAATGGCGTGAAAATTTTTGGGGGTCCGGGAACAAATTTCCCTGAAAAACCGTGAAAAACTGATTTTTTAATGATATTTTTAAAGTATAAAAATTTTGAAGAACTATATAGACACGCAATACGTGTGCTATATATTTAGGAAGGTCTGTAAGAGACCTACAAACTAATATAACCAGATAAAATTTTTACTGAACCGTTTTTGAAAAAATGAAATTGAAAAATGTTAATAATTTTGAAGGTTTTTTGCCAAAAAAGCTATTTGTTTTTTAAAATAGAATATCAAAATTATGCTCAAACGAAAGCCAACGTCTTAAGCTGTAGGTCAACAAAGAAATCACGAAAATCCACTGATAAACAGCGAAGATATCACGTGTCAAAGAAAAAATGTATCGCTATATAGCAATAAAAACAACGATTTTCGTATAAATACGAAAAATATCAAATATTTTCGCGTGTAAAGGCGCGAAGGTCAATAAATAGATCAAATTAGACACGTTTACAAAAAAGTTCGAACAAAATCGCACAAAAATTAAATTTTTTGTATACAAGTGAATTATTTGTGCGGCCGACTTAGGTGGATTTCAAGTACTTATGTATGGCTCCACGAGATGTTATTTTGGTCGGGAACACACAAATTCGTTATTTCCTCGGCTCCTGGTAGTCGGAGCGCCACGGGAGTGGTACCGTTGGATTCGGCTGGACGTTTGCAAGCGAATGGCGTGAAAATTTTTGGGGGTCCGGGAACAAATTTCCCTGAAAAACCGTGAAAAACTGATTTTTTAATGATATTTTTAAAGTATAAAAATTTTGAAGAACTATATAGACACGCAATACGTGTGCTATATATTTAGGAAGGTCTGTAAGAGACCTACAAACTAATATAACCAGATAAAATTTTTACTGAACCGTTTTTGAAAAAATGAAATTGAAAAATGTTAATAATTTTGAAGGTTTTTTGCCAAAAAAGCTATTTGTTTTTTAAAATAGAATATCAAAATTATGCTCAAACGAAAGCCAACGTCTTAAGCTGTAGGTCAACAAAGAAATCACGAAAATCCACTGATAAACAGCGAAGATATCACGTGTCAAAGAAAAAATGTATCGCTATATAGCAATAAAAACAACGATTTTCGTATAAATACGAAAAATATCAAATATTTTCGCGTGTAAAGGCGCGAAGGTCAATAAATAGATCAAATTAGACACGTTTACAAAAAAGTTCGAACAAAATCGCACAAAAATTAAATTTTTTGTATACAAGTGAATTATTTGTGCGGCCGACTTAGGTGGATTTCAAGTACTTATGTATGGCTCCACGAGATGTTATTTTGGTCGGGAACACACAAATTCGTTATTTCCTCGGCTCCTGGTAGTCGGAGCGCCACGGGAGTGGTACCGTTGGATTCGGCTGGACGTTTGCAAGCGAATGGCGTGAAAATTTTTGGGGGTCCGGGAACAAATTTCCCTGAAAAACCGTGAAAAACTGATTTTTTAATGATATTTTTAAAGTATAAAAATTTTGAAGAACTATATAGACACGCAATACGTGTGCTATATATTTAGGAAGGTCTGTAAGAGACCTACAAACTAATATAACCAGATAAAATTTTTACTGAACCGTTTTTGAAAAAATGAAATTGAAAAATGTTAATAATTTTGAAGGTTTTTTGCCAAAAAAAGCTATTTGTTTTTTAAAATAGAATATCAAAATTATGCTCAAACGAAAGCCAACGTCTTAAGCTGTAGGTCAACAAAGAAATCACGAAAATCCACTGATAAACAGCGAAGATATCACGTGTCAAAGAAAAAATGTATCGCTATATAGCAATAAAAACAACGATTTTCGTATAAATACGAAAAATATCAAATATTTTCGCGTGTAAAGGCGCGAAGGTCAATAAATAGATCAAATTAGACACGTTTACAAAAAAGTTCGAACAAAATCGCACAAAAATTAAATTTTTTGTATACAAGTGAATTATTTGTGCGGCCGACTTAGGTGGATTTCAAGTACTTATGTATGGCTCCACGAGATGTTATTTTGGTCGGGAACACACAAATTCGTTATTTCCTCGGCTCCTGGTAGTCGGAGCGCCACGGGAGTGGTACCGTTGGATTCGGCTGGACGTTTGCAAGCGAATGGCGTGAAAATTTTTGGGGGTCCGGGAACAAATTTCCCTGAAAAACCGTGAAAAACTGATTTTTTAATGATATTTTTAAAGTATAAAAATTTTGAAGAACTATATAGACACGCAATACGTGTGCTATATATTTAGGAAGGTCTGTAAGAGACCTACAAACTAATATAACCAGATAAAATTTTTACTGAACCGTTTTTGAAAAAATGAAATTGAAAAATGTTAATAATTTTGAAGGTTTTTTGCCAAAAAAGCTATTTGTTTTTTAAAATAGAATATCAAAATTATGCTCAAACGAAAGCCAACGTCTTAAGCTGTAGGTCAACAAAGAAATCACGAAAATCCACTGATAAACAGCGAAGATATCACGTGTCAAAGAAAAAATGTATCGCTATATAGCAATAAAAACAACGATTTTCGTAT